>PITA01028490.1:0-19312 GCA_004023965.1 Spilogale gracilis
GATGGCAGTGATGATGGTGGTGGTGATGGTGATGGTGGTGATGGTGGTGATGGTGATGGTGATGATGGTGATGGTGGTGATGATGATGATGATGGTGATGGTGACGGTGATGGTGATGGTGATGATGGTAATGATGGTGGTGATGATAGTGATGAAGGCGGGGACAGTGATGATGGTAGTGGTGATTGAATCAGAGGTGATGAGGGTGATGATAATGGTGGTAATGATAGTGTTGATGGTGGTGATGAGGTGATGATGGTGACAGTGGTAGTGATGACATTTGTCTCAGAGCATGTGACAAAAATAGATGAATGATATTAATGTTTCAATTAGATGAAAGATATAATTAAAATACAAAGTATTGCTATTTTATGTCATGTCCCAGGTCCCAGCTAGATTTCTGAATTATAATTCATATATGTGACGCACAACAAGCTATGGCACCCTTTTGAAAACGACAGGACACTCTTCCTACTACCAACCACTTTTATTCATGAGCAGCTACCAGAGATTGGAAAGGGTTTTAGATGGTGCAACACCTCTTATTACCCTCTTTTTATGAGTACAGGAGACCCTTTCCCTGGGGATGTGTCTGTCCAACACGGACAGACACACACCCACTTCAGCAGCCAAGGAACGCCTCCCTCATTTCTATTTCCCACGGGGAAAGAAGGAGAGGACCAGACCAGAATGCCAGCCCCCAGAGCCCCCCTCCTGCCAGCACTTCCGAGCCGGGAACAGGCTGCGTCGTGCAGCTGGGCTCATTTACATGGGGAAGTGAGGCTGGCTTTGTGTGCAGTAGACACAGAGGGGGCAACCAAAGCAGGACGGCAATGCCACGGCCGCAGAGACTGCCTACAGGAGCCATGCCGGGGCCGCGGGTTCCAGGACTAGGGACGGGGTCGGCCGCCGCCTCCTTGACAGACTGGGAGTCTTCATGACACTGGGTGAACTTTTGCATTTAGTGTTTTTTTTGTCTTTGTGACGGAGGTGTAACCAAAAGCTAGAGCATGTGGCAAACAGGAAGAGACTTATTCTCATTTCCAGAACTTACTGCCACTGGGACAATGGGCAAGTTACTTGCCTTTTTTAGGTCTTTGTCTCCACATATTAGTAAATAAAAGTTAAATAATTAATAGCTTTTTCTCCAAAACTCGTGAAGTAATTAAGGGATGTTTATGATGTATCTGTATTTCCAGAAGTTTAGGAAATATAATTGTTATTACTCAGTTTGTGGCAAATAAGGGAGATCACATGCATTACACTTTTAAAAAAGACATTAATCAGTCATCTGAGCACCTCCTCCAGGAGGCCTGTGCTGATTTCCTTTCCTCCCTCCCCTCAGACTGAGTTCCTACCTCTTCTCCACCCGCAGTGGAACATTACGCCGAAACTGCACTTAAACACACCTGCTTCTGTCCCTGTGCTCACCACCCAACACGGGGAGCCCAGTGTCTCCAGCATTGTGCTACCACACAGCACGTACTTAGTAAGTGTTTGCAGAATCGAGGACTTTCTAAAAAATATTGCACTTTTTACACCCTTCTCTGAGCTCTCTTTTGCATAAAACAAGTTACACCAGTAATTTGCTGTCCCAGGAATACCAATCCACCTGTGTAGAATTCAGATCAGGTGATGTCTCAATAAAGTCTAAGGAATCGTGTGAAACATCTCCTTCGTCAGCAGCAGGCAGGACTGAGCCACTGGGATCGGCGGGACCTAATGTTCTCTCCCAGGCTACACGACTTCTCATCTATCTAGACGCTCTTCCGGCTTTGTTCCTCGTACTATCCCACTAATGCTCTGACTCCGAGAAGTTTGGGACCACTGACTCACCCTCACCCACCCCGGAGCAGGCAGCAGCCGTGCAGCCCCAACGATGCACTGACCAGCTGCACCCCAGCCCATGACTTGGACCCTACTGCTCCCTACACGGCTTCTCACTGCCCTCAATCCTCCATCAGTCCCCACGGCCTTCCCCACGGGACCGGGTTCCACCACACTTCCTTGCCACCACACGTTGCACGCACCTCTGCCCCCTCTTCAGGGACCCCCATCCTCTCTCCCTGCTCCCCCATCCCACCTTCATAGGAGTCCATTCCTGCCCTGACCGTAGCCTTCTTTCAGAGCCCAGAACAGCTGGGTTGGGCCCTGGCTGTGGCCTCAGGTGGAGGCATCTGGGGTCTGGTGATGGGGCCTCGAGTTGGCCCAGCCGTAGTCCCCAGGCCGTGGGAAGCCCCTCCTGCCTCCGCTGCCTGCCGTGGCCCCCGTCACCCCCGAGGAGCTTGGGGCACAGTCTCTCCTCTCCCCTTCCTCACAGCCACACGGGGGGAGCTTCCGCGGCAGAAATCCTCACTAGAAGCCTGGCTGTGGCTGCTCAGCTGTGCCGGCCCAGCTCCCACTAGGAGACGCCGCCGCCACCGTAGCTGGGGACAGAGGGGCCCTGCATGGCTGAAGCCCCAAGCAATCTGTCTCCCGCCCTGTCAGCCTCTGCCTGGTCACACCCCTGGGGCAGGTTGTTTCTGAGAGTCACCTGTAGCCACAGGCAGAATGGAGCCCGGCGTCTGCACAGAGCCGGCCATAGGCCCCGCCCGGCACGGCCAGCAGCTCTGGACGCCCGCCTCCACCGTGGGCCCGGGAGCCCCGGTCGGACGCCTCGGGGGCAGCCCCCAGGCAGAGAAGAGGGGAGCCGAGCTCGCACGGCAGAGCTGTGGGGCCGCCTGCGCGGGCGAGGACCTCCTGGGAAGCAGGGCTCTCCGGGCCCAGGGCTGCAGCTTGCGGTGCCATTCCCTCGGGACATGCAGCTGAACCCCAACCGCGTGCCCAAAGGGAAAGGCCAGGCATTATCGTTAAGCCTCCCCTCCTCCCGCACCAACGCTGAGGGCAAGCACACCCCGCCGGCCCAGCCTGGCCAGCCGCGCACGCCCCGCGGGCCCCACAGCGGGCAGGGCGGCCACCGCCCCGGGCAGGTGATCTCGGCAGGCAGCGCAGTTACAAGCGTGCAGGGGGCGCGGCTGCAGGTAACCTGAGCTCCTCTCAGCCAGCAAAGACCCCTGTCCGAGCCCACGCAGGTGACAGTGAGACCGCGCCCAGAGAAAGGCCCTGACGCCCCCAGCCCGGCTGCCTCACGCCGGGCCCCGCCCTGAGAGCAAGCCAGGAGCTCTGGCTGCGTCCCCAGCCTCGGCAAGCACAGGCTCGCCTCCATTTCCCGCTCGGTTCCGGCCTCCTCGCCAGCACGCGAGTCCCCACAGCCCCCTCTGTGGCCCGCCGCCCAGCCGCTCCTCCCCGCCCCTTTGCACGGGCGCGCTGCTCACCTGCCTCCGGGCCCGGCTCCAGCCAAGTCCCCGCACGCTGACGTGGGAGACCTGAGGCTCCACCAAGGACTTGCCTGCCACCGCACCGCAGCCAGGGCCCTGGCGCTGCCCCGCAGGTGGAGCTGCTTCAGCTCGACCATGATTGCAGAGGCCCTAGCATACGCCCCACTAACGTGCCAGCTCGTGGGCACAGATGTTACTGAGTCTGAGACTTGCAGAGATCATATAATTTGGCCAGGGGTTCCCCAGCCGGAAAACCGGGGGCTGAGCTTTCCCCCAGGGGGGGTCTGAAAGCCACGCACCTGCCGTGAGCCTCACCTCCCCGCAATCGTCCTGGAGAGACACGGGCCAGCCCAACCTCGCCGCCGCTCTGGGCCCGGGGCGCTGGTCCTCTGCGTGCACAGGGAGAAGAAATCAGCCCATTCTCCAGAGCCTGCAAGGAAGCATCAGTCACTCTCTGGCCTCGGTCTGTCACTGCAAACGAGAACGCCACCGAGCTGCCACGGTCCCCTCCCAGGGGGTCAGCGACAGCGTCCCCTCAGAGGCTACACTCCTCGAAGTCTGACCACCCCCTGCCTGCCTCCAGGGCCGGGTCCTGCCGAGCCCTGACCCCAGGCTTCCCGGCTCTGTGGGTCAGAGCACAGGTTTGCTCTGCTCAGAGACCATGCCTCCCACCAACGGCTCCCAAGCTGCTGCGGGAAGCAGATGGGAGGGGTTTCCTCCTTGAGTGGTGGCCGGGACAAAGCAGGGCCCGGCTTGGATGGGCCAGTCGCATCCCAGAGGGGCCAGACCCCACTAAGGCCCCGGCAGTGCCATCCCTCAGATTGCTGCCTCCAGCCAGAGCCGGACCCCTGGCCAGGGTGCGGGGAATGGGTTTGAACCCCAGGGAGGGGGTGGGGCCCACAGGGGCTTCTCCGCCCACAGATTTCCACACCCCCACGATCCAGAGGAGGAAGCACACAGCCCGAGCCTGAAGGTGCAGTCTGTGCCCCGGTGCCTGAGGAGGGGCTCGCTGGGCATCGGCCACCCGCTCGGAACTCACCCCAGTTGTCCACACTACACAGCCTGGGGCCGCATTCGCACTGCCCGGGCCCCAGTCCTGGTCTTGCTTCAAGCCTCAGGCCCTGTTTTGCTTGGAAGCCCACCCCAAGGTCTGCACGGGTCCTCCTCCAGCCCCCAGCCCTGCCCACACATCCATCGTAGGAGTCCAGTCCTCAGGCCACTCCGGGTGCGAAGGTCTGCACGGCTTTCTCCCTTTTCTGCCCAGATCTCAGCCTCTACCCGGTGCTTGTCCCGGGGAAACTGGGACTAGGAGGGGCACAGCTGCTGCTGAGAGCGCCCGGAGAGCGGGCGGGCTGCGGACGGCGCCCCCGGGGAGAGCCGACGGGCAGCAGACGGCCCCCCAGGGAGAGCAGACGGGCAGCAGACGGCGCCCCAGGGAGAGCGGACGGGCTGCGGACAGCGCCCCCGGGGAGAGCCGACGGGAAGCAGACGGCGCCCCAGGGAGAGCAGACGGGCAGCAGACGGCGCCCGCAGAGAGCGGGCAGACAGCAGACGGCGCCCCTGGAGAGCGGACGGGCTGCGGACAGCGCCCCCGGGGAGAGCCGACGGGCAGCAGACGGCGCCCCAGGGAGAGCAAATGGGCAGCGGACAGCACCCCCGGGGAGAGCGGACGGGCAGCGGACGGCGCCCCTGGAGAGCAGATGGGCAGCGGACGGCGCCCCTGGAGAGCGGGTGGGCAGCAGACAGCGCCCCTGGAGAGCGGGTGGGCCACAGATGGCGCCCCCGGAGAGAGCGGGCGGGCCACAGACGGCGCCCCTGGAGAGCCGACGGGCAGCGGACGGCGCCCCTGGAGAGCGGACGGGCCACAGACGGCGCCCCCGGAGAGAGCGGATGGGCAGCGGACGGCGCCCCTGGAGAGCGGGTGGGCCACAGACGGCGCCCCAGGGAGAGTGCCCCGGAGAGCTGGCGGGCCGCAGAAAGCACGCATTCCTGACCGTGAGTTGTCAAAGTTGACTCGGAGTTGAGAATAAAGATTATGGGAAGCCATAATTTTAAAAGATTCATTTTACTCCATTCTTTCTCATTTTAACCTGAAAATTACGGATGTGGTTCTGCCGAATTCAGTCCCCCCTTGGAGTCAGAGCCGAGGCTGACTCTCCTGGGCCAGACTCCACAGCCTGGGGGTCCCTGTGTCTTCACTACCTGCAGCCCCCCCTCCCCCGGGAGGGAAGCGACCCCACAGACCCCGCCAGCGCTCAGCTTTCCTGAGCACACCATGAACACAGATCAATTGTCGGCTGCTTTTCGTTTTTAAAAAGAGAGAAAGAAATAAAATCAGCCAATAAGAATGTGTCGCAAACTCTGTGAGATTTCACAAAAAAAAAAAAAAAAAATTTCAACCTTGCTTTCTTAGTGCAGGCAAAGATGAAAAAAATGCTACTTCAGGACTTCTTTAAACATCTTTCTTGCATGGAAAACATCCTCTCAGCACTGTTGCAAGCCTACGTGGGGTCGTCCTGCTTCTGCGTAGCCACCTCCCCTTGCCTCACCGTGTCCCCGCCGGAGAGACCAGCTTCCTCACTGATGTCCCCACTTTTCCAAACACAGGAGCCCATGAGTCAAAAGGGGGCCTCGAGGGAGCAACCCAGGGCATGGATTGATTAAGGAGCGAGACTCTGTGTAGTTTAACCCTGGGGGTCCAGCGGAGGGTACCCACCAAGCCATGAGAATAAGAATACAAGTGGAGCTTTCTCCACTAACACCAGCTTCAGACATTTTTTAACCAAAAGCCCCAGAAGCTGTTCTTGAGCAGCGGTCCGCTGTGGGCACGTGACCGCGTGTGTGTCAGGGTGTGCCGCGGGGCAGCTGAGCTGAGAACCAGGCTCCGGGGACTATGTGCCTTCGTGCAGACTCAGCAGTTATGGGCCTTGCGGTCCTTCAGGATGTTAGTGCCAGCTGGGGTGTCTGTGAATGGGGGTGTGGGGAAGAGCATCGCCGTCACGGAGCCCGGGGACCCTCGCCCCAGATACTGAGAAGCTGGTGACATGGGGTTGGGGCTCCCGCAGAGCCGCATGTGCAGTCTGCCCCTTGCCTGCATCACTTACGTGACTGAGTGACCTGGACATGATTCATCGATACAACGATTTGGTCATAGGAGGAGAGAAAAAGAGCTCAAAAATAATAGGTACAAACTCAAATTTGGCAAGAGACATAAATCTACAGATTCTGAAGCTGAAAAAAGACAAACAGGATAAATCCAAAGATACCTGAATCAAGGCAGATCATAATTAAAATTCTGAAAACTAAAGACAGAGAATAAAATCCTGAAAACAGCCAGAGAAAAAGTGACATTCTACCCTTCAGGGAAAAACAATACATGAAATAGCCATGTATTTCTCATCTGACATCATAAAGGCCAGAAGGAAGTGAAATGATGTTTTACAAATGCTGAAAGAAAGAACTGCCAATTCAGAATCTTATATCCAGTGAAAATGCCCTTCAAGAATGAAGAGGAAATCAAGACATTCTCAGACAAAGGAAGACTAAGAGAATCCAGTAGACCTATCATAAATGATGGCCAATGGATGTTTCCTAAATAGAATGGAAATGATAAAGGAAGGGATGTTTTAAAGTAAGAATACAGCAAAGTTAATACAATGGGCTTTTCATCTCTTTTTTAATTTTCTAAATTGTGTTTAACAGTTGAAACAAAAATTATACCACTCTCTAATGTTGCTCTAAATGTAAATAAAGAAAATATTTTAAAGTATTATACTTAAAAATACATAAAACATAATAAACAGAGGAAAGTAAAAGGGGAAAGATTCGTACATTCCACTTGCACCAGTAAGCTAACAACTCCAGCAGACTGCGAGGAGTTACATGTCTGAGGCCACGCCGAGAACAACCCTGAAAAAACTATACAAAGAGCTGCACTAATGAACACTAAACATAATTCAAAATGGACTTTTAAAGATGTCTAAGTTTACCAAAGGAAGATCAAAAAAAAAGACAAATGAAAAGCAGACAGAATAAAGAAAAAATTACAGACTTCAGCCCTAACATGTCAATAATTACATTGAATGTAAATGATCTAAATACACCAATTAAAGGACAATTAAAAGACAGAGACACCAATTAAAAGACAGAGGTAGGCAGAGTGAATTAAAAACCATGACCCAAACATTTGCTGTCTATAAGAATCACCATCAAATATAACATAAAAAGTTGGAAACAAAAGGATCGAAAAAGTACCTATCATGCAAACATTAATCAAAAGAAAGCAGGAGTGGCTATATTAATATAAAGCAGATTTCAGAGCAAAGAAAATTACCGGACACAGAGAAAGACAAAGTGCAATGATAAAAGGTCAATCTACCAAAAAATTATAGCAATCCTAAATAGGTATGGACCAGACTATAAAACTGTAAACTGATACCCAGAAGAAATAGACAAATCTATAATTATACTTGAGACTTTAACATCCCATTATCAACAATAGATAGAAAAACCAAGCACAAAATCATCAAAAATAAAGAATAATTTAACAATACAATCAACCAACAGTACCTAACAGATACTCAGAGAGCACGCTGTCCAACAGCGACAGAGTACACATTCTCTCGAGGGTCTATGGGATATACACCAAGACTGACTATGTCCTGAGCTATAAAACAGACTCAACAAATAAAAAATAAATGAAATTTTAAAGAGGGTGTTTTTCAACTATAGCAGAATCAAACTAGAAATCAATAATAGAGAAGAAAATTGCCAAAAACTTGGAAACTAAAAAATATACTTCTAAATAATCCATAAGTCAAAGAGGAACTCTTGTAAAAATTTAAAAAGTACATTGAACTGAAAGGAAAAGACAATATGTCAAATCTGTGGGGCACATTTAAAGCGATGTTCAGAGGGAAGTGAAGAGCCCAAAATGTGTAGGTTAAAAAAATAGAAACGGTCACAAGTCAATAATCTAAGCCCCCAACTCAAGAAACTAGAAAAAGAAAACAAAATACACCCTAAGTAAGCAGAAGGAAGGAAATAAACACAAATCAATAAAATTGCAAACAAAAAAAGAAAGAAAATAAATGAGATTTTAAAAAACCTGTTTCTTTGGAAAGGTCAATAAAATTGACAGACTGAAAAAGGTAGAAGACACAAATTCTCATTATCTTTAATAAAACGGTCTATTACTATAGACCCCGCAGACACCGAAGGGTCATGGAGTGCTACGGACAGCTCCACACACATAAATTCACCGACTTAGACAGAAGGGACCAGTTCCTCCAAAAATGCAAGCTACTACAACTCACCCAATACAAAATTGATAATTTGAATAACCCTTCAGCTCTCAAGGATATTGAGTCTGTAATTTTAAAACTCCCCAAAGAACAGTTTCCAGGCCAGATGGTTTCACTGAGGAATTCCACCAAATGTCTGAAGAATTAACACCAATCCTACAAAATCTCGTCCAAGAAATAGAGAACACTTCCCAGTTGATTTAATGAGACCAGTGTTACCCTGACACTGAAACCAGTCAAAGAGAATATCAAAAAAGGAATGAGAAACCAATATCATGACAATAAAAGCAAAAATCCTTTATAAGTATTAGCCTACAGATTTCTACAACACACACACACACACAGACACACACACACACACACACACGGATAACCAAGTGTGCTTTATTCACACCTGAAATGCATGGCCACCTCAATATTTAAAAATTACTCACGTGATCCACAACGTAAGCAGATTAAACCTGCACGGCCATGTAAGTCGACGCAGAGAATGCACCTGACAAAATCTAACGTTCACTCATGATTTTCTAATTTTATGAAAATAGGAGTAGAGTGAACTTCCTGAACTAAATAAAGAATATTTATAAAATCCTACAGCTAACATCATGCTTAATGATTAAAAACTGATGCTTTCCCCTAAGATTGGGAACAAGGCAAGAATGTCTGGTCTCTCCACTCTATTCAACATGGGGCGGGAAGTCTAACCAGTCAGTAAGGTAAGGAAAAGAAATAAACGGCATACAGATAGGGAAGAAAGAAAGAAAATTGTCCCTATTTGCAGATGACATGATTGCCTATGTGGAAAATTCCAAGGAATCTACAAAAATAGACAAGCTTCTAGAACTATAAGTGAGCTCAACAAGGTTTAGGATACAAAATAAATATATCAAAGTCAATTTTATTTCTTTTTTGATAGTAATGAACGTATAGACACTAAAACTTTAACCATAACATGTAAAATTGCTCAAAAACATGAAATTGGTATAAATCTAACAAAACATACATAGGATGTGTATGTGGAACACCACAAAATACTCATGAAAGAAATCAGAGTTGGTCTAAAGAAATGGGGGATACACGATGTTCACAATATGATAGTATTACTAATAATAAAATAATAAATAATAAAATAATAAAATAATAAAAATGTTAGTTCTTTCCAGATTGATAGTTTTAACACAATTCCTAACAAATCCTCAGATTTTTAAAATGAAGATAAGATTATTCAAAAATTTCTAGAGAAAGAAAGGAATTTGCTTAGCTAAAACAATGTTGAAAAAGAAGAAAATGAGAAGAATTCAACTGCCTGATTCCAAAACTTCCTGATCACCGCAGTCATCGCAGAGCCGTGGCACTGGCCCGATGCTAGGTACCGGGTCAGTGGAACGAAACGAAAAGACGTGAATAAGCCCACATCATGCGGCCAGCCAACGTCTGGCAGAGCGCAAGAACAGCTCGCTGCAGAAAAGATCGCCCTCAGCTAATGGCCCCGGGCAAAAAATAAACCCTGACTTTAGTTTCACATCTCACACAAAATTTAATTCAAAGCGGACCATAGATTTAAATGGAAAACATGAAACTGTGGCTCTTAAAGGGAAAAAAGTGTAGGAAAACCTAAAATCTGTAGACCTCCAGATTCTAGATCAAGACGACAAGTTCTTAGACTAGACACCAAAAACATAATCCATAAAAGTAAAAAAAAAATCAATATATTGGAATTCATTAAAATCGAACAGTTTTGCTGTGAAAGACTTATTTGAAGGAAGAAAAGACAAGCTGCAAACCGAGAGAATGTATTTGTAAATCATCTATCCTACAAAAGACTAGTAGCTACAATACATAAAACAGTCTCAAACTCAACAGAAGAAAAAATAATGTGATTAGAAAATGGGCAAAGACACGAAGAGACATTTTACAAAAAAACACACACACAAAACCGCACAGATGGCAAAGGAATACATGAGAATATATTCAGCCTCGGTAGCTGCGAGGGAAACGCCAGCTGCAAGCACAGTCATGGAAGAGCACACATCTATCCGAACCGCTACAATACAGAACCAGGGACAACACCAAACGCCCAGGAGAACACGCAGAGACACGTGCGGAACGCTGCAGTCCCCCCGCAGAGCAGTCGGAAAGCTCCTTACAAAGCAGAACCTGCTGCTCCCACGGGACCCGATGCCACGTCCTGGGGCGCCTGTCCGGAGGGTGAAGCCAGCGCTCGTGGGACGTGTGCGGCAGTGTTCCCAGAGCCCCGGGCTGGAAACAGAACACACGTCCTTCAGCTGGTGGACAGTTCCTCCGGCTGCGGCGCCTCTACCCTGTGAACTCAGCTGGGAGAAGGAACAGACCGGAGCGCAGGCAAGGACTTGGGTAATCTCCAAAGGATTATGTCGAGTGAAGAAGTCCATTCCCAGAGGTTGCACACGGTGTCACTTCATGTACATGCCCCTCTTCCCATGACGACATTATGGACGCGCAGAACGCGCGGGTAGTTTCCAGGGCTTAAAGAGGCTGGGGCGGAGCGAGCCGGGCGCGGCCGGAGAGACCACCGAGGAACGGGGATGTTCTCCCGACCCCGCTGGTCCACGTTAGCGTCTGGCTTGTGCGGCTGTTCTCCGAATGTTGCCACTGGGGACACCGGGCCGAGGGCAGACGGCGTTCTCTCCGTGTGATTCCTTACAGCTGCACCTCCAATGATCTCCAAATTAAAAGTTTCACCCAAAAAGAGTAAAAGCACACAAATAAGGACACTAACATTTTAAAGCCTTTCTAACTTCATTATCTAAGCGATTATAGGTCAGAAGTACTTCAAAGCGTGTCTCTCCCCGCACTTTCTCTCCATCACTAATGAAAGAAGGATGCCCTGGTCAGTAAAAGTGGTCAAGTGAAACGGGATCGAAGTTCAAACAGCGACGTGGGAAGGAAAGAAGTCTGAGTCCTCGCCGCTACCCATAGCCCACCAGCGGGAGGGGGGTGAGGCAAGTGAGGGAACTGTGGAGAACTCTCACCAGTCTGCACGGCGGCGGCGGTGGAATAAAGTCAGCCTACGTAGGGCACCTGTGCAAGAGAAATCCCCAGGTGTGCCCCCTGCCAGGGCCCGCGGTGCATGGAGGCCTTTCCCTGGGACAGCCGGGTCTCGGGCCGGGCGTAAAAGCAGAGACAGGAACTCGCGCCCCTCACGTCGGGCAGGCAGGCTCCGGTTAGCAAAGCCCCTCCGGGGCGCGGCAGCCGAAACTTGGCCCACACCACCTTCTGCACAGAGAGTGAACCTGTGGCCTCCCTGCCTCACGCTGCCCAGAGAAGACGCCAGCCCAGAGCCTGCCTAAGCCACTGAATCTGAAGGACAGAGAAAGGGACAGTTTTGAGCACACTGGTGGAAAAACAAACTGCTAACCTGGGGGAGATAGCGGCCAGGATAAAGCACATCAGTTACAGAGAAAAGGTGGCCCTAAGAACCAGAGACCTCTGGTGAAAGGTGTGGCTTGAGAGCAGGACGCCCAGCGTCACTGTCCAGTGAGACGTGATGCAGTGAAAACAGTAAAGCAACATCACCCCCACGAGCCCTTCTAATAGGGCTAAAAGGCACTAATAACAAAAAAACAACAAAACTGCAGAAAGGGATAAGGAAAAACCTGGGTCAGCTGTTTGAGTGGAGGGCCTAGAGGGAAGGCAGCCTGGATCTCCCTGAGGCTAGGTACCAGGGACCTCCGACAGACGGACGAGAGGCAGGGGCCGGCGGGGTTGCACGCAGCTGTGATGTGCCGGGTGGAATGCAGCCGAGGGCAGCATGCATGGTGGGAAAGCGTCCGCGCATATGCCTCCCGGGCCCCCGCCAGGTCTGCTGCCCCAGGTGCCAGGAGCTAGGCCAATGGGAGGGAGATCAGAGAGGGGCTCTGTCTATAGAATGAGCCAGCAAAACTGGGCTGAGCAGGGACAGAAGGGCAGAGTCTGCGACAGAGTAAATGCAGCGGCGGGAAGCCTGGGCGCGTGGAGGGGTCACGTGAGGTCTGGTGTGACCGGGTCCAGGGGTGGCTGCACGAACACGTTCAAGAACCTATAAAGAAAAGACATGTCAGAAAAACGGGTCAATGCCATGAGTAGGATTTCGCAGAAGAAACATAGATGGCTAATAAACCCATGAGGACTATTTTAAACTCATTGGTAACCAGGGAAATATGAATTAAAATACAATTATATATGAGTACACGCTAGATTGGCAAAAAAAATAAATAAAAATCAGACAGTAAGCACGTCTTGCTGTGGGTATGAACAGATGAGAAGCTGCCGGGGAACTGAAGACTGAGGCGACAACGTTGGGAAACGTTGGTCATTCACGGTGAAGCTACAAGCAGCACATGGCCTGCGGGGCCATTTTACATCCCCCCCAACGTGTGACAGCACTTGCTGTTTTCTGGTTTCTGATGATAGCCATCCTAGGGGATGTGAGGTTGTACCTTGAGGTCTGGATTTTCATTTCCCTAATGATCAGCAGTGCTGAGTATCTTTTCATGAGCTTGTTGGCCATCTGTGTGTCTTCTTTAGAGAAACATCTATTCAGTCTTTTTTCCCATTTTTGAGTTGGTTTTGTTGTTGCTGAGTAGTACGAGTTGTCTCTATATTCTGGATATTAATCCCTTATCAGATAT
Organism: Spilogale gracilis; assembly: GCA_004023965.1. NCBI lineage: Eukaryota > Metazoa > Chordata > Mammalia > Carnivora > Mephitidae > Spilogale > Spilogale gracilis. The sequence continues at coordinate 13,270 of PITA01028490.1, forward strand.
AGGCCTTACAAATATTTTCTCCCATTTCATGAGTTACCCTTTTATATATAAATGATAATGATGGATCTTGGTGGATCTCCTTGAGTTCATCTTACGTAGATTTGAGGAGCTTCTTAGATGTTTATATTCATGTATCGCATCAAATCTAGGAGGCCTTCAGCCATTATTTCTTCTAATACTTCCTCTGCCCCTTCCTCTCTTTTCTCCTTCTGGGACTCCCAGGTGACCGCTAGGCCTGCCCCACGAGGACTGTGAGGGCCTCGTGACCGCTAGGCCCGCCCCGCGAGAAGTATAAAGGGGCCTCTCTCAGTGAGAAGGGGTACCAAAAGTGACAGCGTGAAGGTAGGAAACACAAAAGCAGTAAAAATGAATATTTCTGTAAAAAAATCAGTCAAGGAACTCACAAAATAAAGGGATGTAAAATATGACACCATATACCTAAAGCATGAGGAGGAGAGGAGTAAAGAGTCAGTTCTAACTTAGACGACCATTAACTTAATAGAGACCGCTATATACAGAGGAGTTTAGGTACAAACCTGATGGTAACCACAAATCAAAAACCACTAAAAATATCCAAAGACTAAAGGGAAAGAAATCCAAATATCTCACTAAAGAAAATCAGCAAACCAAGAAAGAGAGAACGACAAGAAAGAATCAGAGAAAACCTTTAGAAACAACCCCAACAAATACTAAAATGACAGTAAATAAATACATATCTATAAATAATTACTTTGAATGTAAATGGACTAAAAGCTCCAAAAGACATATGATGACAGAATGGATTTAAAAAACGAGACCCATGTTTAAGCTGCCTACAAGAGACTCATTTTAGACCTAAAGACACCTGCTGATTGAAAGTGAGGGGACAGAGGAACGTCTGTCATGCAAACAGATGTAAAAGGAATTGGGAGTGGGAATACCTATATCAGATAAAGTAGACTTTAAGACAAAGACTGGAACAAAGACAAAGGAGGACACCATATAATTACAAAGGGGACAATCAAACAAGAAGATATTACAATCATAAATATTTATGTACCCAACATGAAAGAACCTAATACATAAAACAATTAACAACAAACATAAAAAAATAATTTATGGTATTACAATCATAGTGGGGGACAGCCCCACTTACATCAGTGGACATATCATCTAAACACAAAATCAACAAGGAAACAATGGCCTTGAATGGCACACTGAACTAGATGGATCTAACAGATATATCCAGAACATCGCATTCTCAAACAGCAGAATGCTCAATCTTTCTGAGTGCACAGGGAATGTTCTCCAGAATAGATCACGTGTTAGGCCGTAAAACACGCCTCAACAAAGTCAAGAAGGCCACAGTCACACCTCGCTCCTTTTCTGACCACAACCCTACGAGACTTGAAGTCGCCCACAAGAAAAAAAATAACGTGCTACCAGTGAGTGGGCCAAGCAGGCAGTCAAGGAAGAGATGAGAAAGTACACAGAGACAGGTGAAAATGAAGACAAAATGGTCCCGAAACCTTTGGGATGCAGCAAATGTAGTTCTAAGAAGGAAGTTTCTAGCAATACAGGTCTACCTCAAGAGACCAGAAAAGTCTCAAATGAACAACTTTACTTTGCACCTGAAGAATCTAAAAAAAGAACAAGCAACAAAACCTAAAACCAGCAAAAAGAAGAAAATAATAAAGATTAAGGCAGAAATAAATGATACAGAAACTAAAAAACAAAAAACAAAGGACGTCTGGGCGGCTCAGCTAGTTAAGCATCTGCCTATGGCTCAGGTCATGATCCCAGAGTCCTGGGATGGAGCCCCGCATCGGGCTCCCTGCTCAGCTAGGAGTCTGCTTCTTCCTCTGCCTCTGCCCCTCCCACCCCCACTCCTGTTCGTTCTCTCTCTTTCTCTCCTCTCTCTTTCTGTCTCTCAAATGAATAAATAACAAAACAAAACACACTAATCAAAAGGAATAGAACAGATTAATGAAATTGGGAGCTGGTTCTTTGAAAAAAAATCAGTAAAATGAACAGAACTTTAACCAGAATTATCAAAAAAAAAAAAAAGAAACAGGACTCAAATAAAATCATAAGTGAGAGAGGAAAAAGAACAACCAACACCACAGAAATACAAATAATCATAGAGAATATTGTAAACACTATATGCCAACAAATCGGACAACCTAGGAGAAATGGGTAAATTCCCAGAAACATATAAACTGAAAGAGGAGGAAATAGAAAATTTGAATAGACAAATAACTAACAGAGAAATTGAATCAGGAATCAAAAACTCCCAACAAACAGAAGCCCAGGACCAGATGGCTTCACAGACGTATCCTATCAAACATTGAAGAAGAGTTAATACCTATTCTTCCCAAAAAATAGAAAAGGAAGGAAAACTCCCAAATCCATTGTATGAGGCCAGCATTACCCTGATACAAAACCAGAGACCCCACTAATAAGAGCTACAGACGCATATCCCCAAGGGGCGTGGATTCAAAGATCCTTAACAAGAGACTAGCAGACTAAAGTGAACATCACATTAAAAAACCCTTCACCATGATCAAGGGGGTCTATTCCGGGGCTGCAAGGGTGGTTCCACACTCACGACGAAATCGATGTGATGCATCACATCTATCAGACAAGAGATAAGAGCCATACGATCAGTGCAATAGATGCAGAAAAACCATCTGACAAAGTACGATATCCGTTCATGATAAAAACTCTCAACAAAGTAGATTTAGAGGGAGCACGCTTCAACATAATAAAAGCCATCTATGGGGGCTCCTGGGGGCTCAGTCAGTGGGCGTCCCAGGATCCAGCCCTGCATCGGGCTCTCCACTCATCAGGAGGCCTGCTTCTCCCTCTCTCACTCCCCCTGCTTGTGTTCCCTCTCTAGCTGTGTCTCTCTCTGTCAAATAAAATAAGTAAAATCTTAAAAATTTTAAAAAGTAAATAAAAGCCATCTGTGAAAACCCACTACTAACATTTTCCAAAATGGGGAAAAACTGAGAGCTCTTCCTCTAAAGTTGGGAACAAGAAAAGGATGTCCGCTCTCACCACTCATTCAACATAGCACTGGAAGCCCTAGTCACAGCAATCAGACAACAAAAGGAAATAAAAGGCACCCAAATTGATAATGAAAAAGTAAAACTTTTACTACTTGCAGATAATATGATTCTATATATAGAAAAGCTGACAGATTCCACGAAACTCCTGCTGGAACTGATAAACAGATTCAGGGAGGTCACAGGGCACCAAGTCAACCTACAGAATTCGGTCATGTTTTTATACAACAATAATGAAGCAGCAGAAAGGGAAATTAAGAAAACAACCCCATTTAGAGTTGTACCAAAACAATAACCTACCTAGGAATAAACCTAACCAAGGAGGTGAAAAACATACACTCTGAAAACGATAGAACATTGATGAAAAAAGTGAAGATGATGCAAAGAAATGGAAAGACGTTCCATGCTTATGGATTGGAAGAAGAGATGGCGCTAAGACATCCACACGACTGGGACAATCTACTCATTAAATGCGATCACTATCGAAGTACCACCAGCATTTTCACAAATTTAGATCAAATAATCCTAAAATTTGTGTGGACACACAAAAGACCCCAAATAGTCAAAGAAATCTTAAAGAAGAAAAGCAAAGCTGGAGGCATCACAATTTCAGATTCAAGCAGTGATACAGAGCTGCAGTAGTCAGAACACTGTGGCACAGGCATGAGAACAGACGCACAGATCAACGGAGCAGAAGAGAAAACCCAGAAACAAGCCTACAGCCATACAGTCAACGCATCCTCAACAAAGCAGGAAAGAACATCCAACAGGAAAAAGACAGTCTCTTAACAAATGGTGTTGGGAAAACTGGACATCCAGGTGCGGAAAAAAGAAACAGGACTCTTTTCTTTCACCATACACAAAAGTGAATGAAAAATGGGTTGACGGCGTGAAGGCTAGGAGGGCACCTGTGATGAGTGCTGGGCGGGCTGTGTAAGTGAGGGACTGGTGAACTCTACTCCTGAAACTAACATTGCCCTATATGCTAAGTAGCTGGAATTTAAATAAAAAGTTGGAAAAAATAAGTTAATTTTAAAAATAAAAAATAATAATACATTCAAAATGGATTAAAGACCTAAACGTGAGACCTGAAACCATAAAGATCACAGAGACAGCAATGGTTGACATCTGCCGTCACAACTGCTTACTGGGCATGGCTCCTGAGGCAAGAGAAACAAAAAGCAAGAGTATAAACTACTGAGACTGCATCAAAATAAAAGGCTTTCTTTCACACAATGAAGAAAACAATCAACAAAACTAAAAGACAACCTTCAGAACGGGAGAATATCGTTGATATTCCAACAAAGGGTTAGTGCCCAAAATACATAAAGAACCCATACAACACCACACACAGGAAAACAAACATCCAGTTAAACAATGGACAGAAGACATGAACAGACATTTCTCTAAAGCAGAGATACGGATGGCCAACAGACACATGAGAAGACGCTCATCCTCACTCATCATCGGGGAAATGTGAATCAAAACTACACGGAGATAATCGCCTCACGCCTGCCAGAACGGCTAAAATCAACAACACAAGAACTAACAAGCGTTGGTGAGCACGCGGAGAAAAAGGAGCTCTCAGGCCCTGCTGGTGCACCACTCTGGAGACAGTATGGAGTCCCTCAGAAAGTTAAGAGTCGAACGACCCAATGGCCCGGTAATCGCACTGCTGGATTTATCCAAAGACACAAACACGAAATCGGAGGGATCCGTGCTCCTGGATGTCTGCAGCAGCGGTACCTACAATAGCCAAGATGCGGAAGCAGCCCAAGTGTGCCCGCTGACGGATGGATGGACAGAAGACGTGGTCTCCATGTGCAGTGGGATATCGCTCAGCCATCCAAAAGCACGAGATCTTGCCATCGCAACAACATGGATGGAGCTAGACAGTATTATGCTGATTGAAATAAGTCAGAGAAAGACAAAACCATAGAACTTCACTCACATGTAGAATCCAAGAAACAAAACAAATGATCACAGGCAAAAAAAAGAGAGGCAAATGAAGAGACAGACTCGGCTCTAGAGAACACACTGCGGGTCACTGGGTGGGGCTGGGGGGACCGGTGCTGGGGTGAAGGGGGGCACCTGTGATCAGCACCTGCTCGGCCCGGAAATGTCCCATCACTGTGTCTACACCTGAAACTAACGAAACATTGTGGGCTGAAGAAAATGCAGCCCTTGCCTGGGCACCTGTCTTACAACTTCTTTCAGAGACACTGTTCATTGATTTCTTTCCTTTGAATGAGCCATACTTTCCTGTTTCTTTGTCTAGTTGTTGATTTTTTTAACATAGAACATTTGAATTTAATAATGTGCTAATGCTGGGACTCAGGTTCTCCTGCTTCCCCAGAATTTGCTTTTTGTTTTTGTTTGTTTATTTTTGCCTTGTTTTTTGTAAGCTGTCTCTGTGCTGAGATCAGCCTGAGGCATGAACATAATGTCTTCCTATGACATCATGACCGGTCTTTTCTGAGCCCTTCCATGGGCACACACGGGTACTTTCTATTTTTCTCCCCATATATGCAGTTGTTTTTTAATGACTTTGTCTTTGATGCCCAGCCTTCCAAAAGAGGAAAAAGCAAAAACTCAAGGGGAAACAGGAGCTGAGTTTTATATCCCATTGTCACTGTAGCCAAAGGGAGATGGGTTGGCAGCAAGGGGGAGACACACCAACCGTGGCCACTGCCTCAGGGCCTGTGCCTGTGAGCAGACCACAGTGCCCCAACATTCAGAGGACTGGGTCCTTGATGCCCGCCTGGGCCCCGCCGTCGGCGTGCACAGCCGTCTGCCGGGGCTGAGGGACGGGCAGTGCCACCATGCTAGGAGCGGATGACGACCAAATGCACCACGATCCCCGCCCACGCCTCCACATCAAGCCTTCCAGGGACTCCCGGGTCCGAAACAGCCGCCCCAGAGAGCCTCTGCCTGAGCGCACCGGCAGGGGGGAGAGAGACGGGCAGGCGGGGAGAGAGACGGGCAGGGGGGGAGAG
>PITA01028491.1:0-19307 GCA_004023965.1 Spilogale gracilis
TCCTAGGTACTAAGGCAAGAAATCTCACTGGGTCTAACATACAGACTGTATTTAATAAACAAGGATTAATGAAATTAATGAGCAAAATACTTAACATATTTATAGAACAGTAATGGAAGTGTGCTGCAGTGCCAACCATTACAGGCTCCGTGATCTTAGACAAATAGCCTGAACTTCTCTGAGCTCCATTTCTTTCAGTGGTAAACTAGCTACAGGAATAGTACATATCTCAGAGGGCCGCAATTAGGAGTCAGTGAAATAAAATGCTGAGTGTCAGGCCTGACCTCTGTGGGTATGGCAGGTTGAAGGTAGTCAAGAAGGCATTTTTGTCTACCCCATGTATCACAAGGGCTAAAGACTCTGTGTCTGGACTTTCTTTCACAGGTACGTGTGCAGTTTCATACGATGAAAAATAGCCTCCAGAGGCCTCTGATGCTGCAGTAGCTTCGTGTTTAATTTAGCAGCCCATAAATGGTCCTGGGTCAGCCAGGAAGAATTTTAATACTGCAATTATAGTTACTCACTGTATTTTTAAATTTTATGCTCCTTCAGGGTTTGCAATCTCCCCAGAGTAAAGCTTATATTTTGCTTAGATTCTCAGTCACATAATGTCTTTAAAAGAGATGGAGAAAATGGGTTTAATCTTAGGCATCTTTTCCTTGAAAGTTTACAAGGATGCAAGAGTAGTGTGGTTGTTGCATTTGATCTGATTTGGAAGAACACTAAGTTTAATCTCTGACTTGACTACAAATGTCCTTAAAATAGTTTTTTAATTTAATTTTCAGAGAATCAAGTTCTTTTTTACTTTCCTCAATTTCTCTTGTTCTTTTTCTCCTCTTATCTCTTTAGGACACTGCTATCTGCTTTCTACCTTGACTAAGAGGGTCACCAAGGCCCTCTTAATAAGGTGACTATACATCCCCTCTTATACTTATTGTCTTGGCATGATTATTAAGAACACTTGCTTTTGGTCTAAAGCATCCTGATACAAATAGTAACTTAGAGGGTCACCATTGTGTTAGTCACCAATTACAAGTTTTCACTCTGTCCTCAGTCCCACTGACCCATCAGTCATATGTGCCACAGTGAAGAACGTATTTTTCTCCAAATGCTGGTGTAAAAAACATCAAGTTTTAGAAAACATTTCTTCTTTTCTTTTTTCATTTTTATTTTTTTAGGGGGAAGGAGAAGGGGCAGAAAGAGTGAGAGAGAATCTTAAAGAGGCTCCATGCCCAGTGTAGAGCCCCACATGGGGCTTGATCTCACAACCTTGAGATCATGACCTGAGCTGAAATCAAGAGTCAGATGCTTAACTGACTGAGCCACCCAGGTGCCTCTAGAAAGCATTTTTTTTTACAATAGTGCAATACAGATTTAAATCTTGACTCCTTCAGTTATTAGCTGTGTGACTTTGGAAAAGGTGTTTAACAACCATATATATATATATTTAAATATTTATATTTATATAATATTATAATTTAATAATAAATAACATAATCATAACTATATTATAAATAATAAATACAATATTTTAAAAATATTATAAATAAAACTATTGGGGAACCTGGGTGGCTCAGTTGTTAAGCATCTGCCTTTGGCTCAGGTCATGATCCTGGAGTCCCTGGATCAAGTCCCGCATTGGGCTCCCTGCTCAGCGGGAAGCCTGATTCTCCCTCTCTCACTCCCCTTGCTTGTGTTCCCTCTCTAGCTGTGTTTCTCTCTGTCAAATAAATAAAATCTATAAAAAATATAAATAAAATCATAAACAAATTCTATGTAATTATAAAACATATATATTTAATGCAAAGGAAGAAATTATAATGCCTTCCTTACAGGATGCATTAATGGGTTTACAAGTAAAATTTCTGATGTAATTGGTGTGATGCCTAGCAGAATAAGAGGAAACTGTTCCTCATCTCTTCAATAAAGATCCTGTCCCTTGGCTCTGATGATTTCCCACAGTCTCTTCCCTCCTTATTATATGTCTGGTTTTTTTTTTCTTTCATGTGTTTCTGTCTTTCTGCTTGTCTACCTGTCTTTGGCTGTGGCAGTTTTCTGTTTTGCGCATGTATGTGTGCACACCCACAAACATGACGAAGGAACATTGCCGGAACAGCATAGACAGATGCAAATGAACACAGTGTCCCAGGAGCTGGTGAGAGCTGGTGAGAGCTAAGGGGTAGAGTACCCATGTGCTGAAATGGGAGAAGACTGTACAGAGCAGAAAGGCCTTAGACCTAATTTACAAACCAGCAAAAGCAAGAGGGAAGACTGTCTTTTAGGTGAAGAGACAGGCAAGTGGCTCTCATGCCTGTTTTTTTATAATCTGTCTGACAGATAAAGCTCTATAGTGGAAACATTCAGGGTATAAATAATCAAAATAGGAATATCCTCAACACATACCTTAGAATTTAAAGATTAATCTTTCATAGGCAAGAGAAGGAACAAGAGGTATTAGGTTCACATGGGTTTGGATTCTAGTCTTCCATTTGTGAATCAGAGGGCAAGATCTGACATTGGGTCTCCGTTTGTTGTATCTATGCTAAGAGTAGGGACTTTGGGGACAGTTTGACTTGGATTTACATTTTGGGTCCCCTAATTGAGAGATTTGTGACCTCAAAGTTGCTAAACTCTAAGAGCTTCCATTTCTCAAATGTATGATAGGGATCATAATAGTGATGCTTCATAAGATGATTGTGGGGGTTGAATGTGAATATAAAAGGGAGCAGTAAAAAAAAAAAAGGAGCAGTAGTCACTTCCTAGGGATGTTGGGTGGATTTATTAAACTCCATTTGTAAATGCTGGGTGCAAAGTGGTTATTAAATAAATCACAAATTGAAAGAAGCCTAAGACAAGATACAACTGAAGTTGCTTAAAAGTTATCATCAGTAATTACATAATTATTGGTATATTTCTTCTTTTTCCTCCTCCTCCCTATTTTAGTTGGTCTCTTCCCTACTCCTGTCTAGCCTGAAATATAAACTCCAAAAGGCTGAGGACTGTGGCTATCTTTCTAACACTCTGCCTCAACACCCAGCACGGTCCCTAGTCCATGATAGATGCACAACCCCTAGCAGTTAAACTATCGCAAACAATAATAAGAGAAACAGGAAACAAAACTCAGTGGAAACTGGGGGACAGGAAAATGAAGGTTTAGTAACAGGTTAAAAGTCACAAAGAAATGAATATTGCAAGCTCTTTGCAGAGTCATTAAAATGAAGGCTAATGTTTCTACTTCCTGAGTCATAATCCAGCTGTTAGACACCAAGTCTGATGCAGAGATACCACCTAATGGGGGTCCAGAACCATTGAGCTAATTTGCACTGGATGGAAGATGGCTTTGGTAATTACGAGTCATGATAAAGGATGCGAGCTTAGATTTGATCCTGAAACAGAACAAAGCCATCTAATGCAGGGTTAATTTGTAGGTAATACATTCTATATTACCTAGATATTCTCTGACATTTTATACTTATTTTGTTCATTACTACAGCACATGACACTGAGGTGTGTCCAGAAGCTTAATTGGCTATGTGACAACAGTGATGACAAAGTCAGGGCTTCTTGTTTTCTGTATAATATGCTTGGTCTTCTGCTTTTATACAGAAGTTTCTCACAGACGACATCTATGCAAAGGAAGACATGACATGATTATTAAAATAAAATTCTTCTTAGATGTAGAAGACATAACTAGGTAAAGTCAAATGAGTTTAATGATTCGTTCGTTTGGGGGCAAATTAGCTTCAGAGGTCTTTTCTTTGCATTCGACTGTGACCAGTTTCCTGGAGCCCTTGCTCTTCAAAATTTCTGTGCTTTAAGAACTATTTAAACAAAGTGTAGGCAAGAGAAGATGTTATGAAGAGTTTCACAGGAAAAAGGCAGAAAAATGCAAATCCTATTGAAGTTTTTGGCCCCTGGGAGAGGCTTGTCCTCAGAAATGAGGATTTATTGGAAAAGCCATATACCAAGTGAGCAAAGATAGGACTGGGATTATAATAAAGTTTCTTTATCCCCTACTGTGCTCCATCTGCCTATAGCTGGAGCCCCTGTGTTCTTATCTCTGTCTTCAGATTTGTCTTAGATCCTTTTAAAAAAAAAGAAAATAATTGCAGGAACAATGTTTATAATTGCTGAAAAAGTTGGTTTGCTGAGATTGCCTTTTCTATTCTCCAACACTGCCTTTGCTCTCAGTTTTATTATTCACACTACAGGTATATTCAGACTCTGTCCTGGAAACTAGGGGAATGGGATGGACAAAATAGGTGTGGTTCCTGCCCTTATGTTGCTGATTGAGGATAGTAATTCTGGGCATCTCTGTCTACCACCATTTATTCTGTTTTAGTTTGCTCTGCCTGCCTTACTAGCTTTTCCTTTGGTTTCCCTAGATTCCTCCTTCTTCTCTATGGCATCTCAGTTAGAAGTCAATGGGGCCCTCTGAGTAAAACATCTATGTCTGTGGAACAATATGAAGTATCTACTTGTGCAACTGTGTTAAAAGACCTAATTCCCTTAAAAGGAAACAAAAGGGATTTCCCCCATAAAGACCAGGAATGTGCTCATGTGGACAGAGAGGAGGGAAGTTTGAACAAGAGAAGTACAAGAAGTACAAACCGTAAGTTGCATATGGTAGCTTCTCAACACATGTTTGCTGAAATGAAGCTGGTGCCAAAAGCACGAGAGGATTTATGTCTCAGGATGTGTACCCCAGGGCTTTGCCAGCATTTTCCCTTTCACGCTTCTGTAAGCCTCTCTCTGTTTGGAATCTAGAAATTCACTCATTCTAAGAAAAGCATTTGTTGAGGGTTCATGCCATGCCAGACTTTGTGCTAAATGTTTTCTCTCTGTTAGCACGCATTATTTATTCAATTAAATCCTTGTAGCAACACCAAAGAGGGTAGGTAGGTTTTACCCTCATTTGGATAAATGCTATATTAAGCATTATAGGGAAAAATTAATTCTCTAAGATTTTCCTAATATATATGAGGGCTTGAGTTTGAATTCCAATCTGTTAGATCTGTTCCTCGCCATGCTTTAATAGCTGGTTCTTTTATATCATATTTTGGGAGATATTGCCTGTCAGTGCTTTCTCTTTTCTTTGGTAACATTTGGGTGCTTGTACGTGGTGTGCACATTTATGAGATTGTGGTTGTGCGCTCATGCACACGCTTTCATATGTATCTTAGACATATAGCTCTCATCTCAAAGACTACAGCTTTTGACTGGGAAAAAATTCTCTCAGAATGGTTTGAGTGTCTCTCAAATAAATAGATCAACACCTGTTCCTCAGGCTTCTCAGGGGAACCACAGTGTCTTAGTTCATTTTTTTTTTTTTAAGAGAGACCTGGTTCGAAGTTTATGAGGATCATTTTTTCTTCAGGCAGGAGCCATTGCTTATATTAATGAATTCCTCCTCACTCCCACACTGTCAAAGGTGAGGAATGGGAAGGCATTATAAGGAGTGTAGTTACAATGCATGATGGGACCATGTAATGTTGACAACTTCTTAGTCAACACAGCTGCTCCCGTATATGTCTTGACTCCTGCATCTCAGTAAGTTATGAGGTTCTTTCTCTATAGCATCTCACTTAGACTCTCATGGTCATGGTTTCATTCTATGAATTGGCACAAAAGCCCAGGGAAGAAGATATTAATTTCAGTCCTAAAACTTGACTGGCAACTTAAAATCTTTTTAATGAATTTTCCCATCTGGTATAGATGAATCCAATGGCAGAAAATAGCAAGACAGAAGAAACTATTTATGGAATGTGAAATTGGGGATCAGAGAGAGCTGAATGTGAATCCCAACTCTGGTATTTATGGAATCTGGAAAGGTTTAAATCTCATAATCTTTCTGAGCCTCATTTTTCTCACCTGTAACATGATATTTAACCTCATAACATTTTAGAGAAAACAAAGTGAGGTAAATGCTAACACCTAGTCAGTGCTCACTAGTGATAATCAATCTTAACAATAGCCTTTTATAATTTTTATAGTCTACCAGGCACATTGACATCCTGTTTTATCTTTCATCATACAGAGAACTATGGAGATCTCTTTGCTTTCTTGACACAGAAGTAGAGTGAATCACTTATTTTGATCCTCAATACTATGCTTTTTTTATTTTATTTTTTTCTTCAGAGGAAGGGAATTGTTTAGCCTCAGGAGACTCAGAGATGAATCTCAACACTAGACTTGAGGCAGGCTCCCTGACCTTGCAAGATAGAACAAAACATCTTGAGGAAAAATGGCCCTTCTTGAGTCTCTCAGCTCATTCCTAGCCCTTGATCAAGGACTACAAAAATAGGGCCTCAGCACAGACCATTTAGCCTTTGAAAAATATTTCCTGCATGCCTTGAGCCTAAATTTGCTACTGTTATTAGGGCTTTGGATCTCTTTACTTTTATAATACATTATAAATAAGTAGTAGTTTTCCATTTCTCAATAAGCAATTCCAGAAACTCTTCTGAAACTTCAGGACTATGTCTTTTGTCTCCTTAACAAGAACTGGGTTAGCAACACCATTATTGATTTCAAGGCTTTGGGTCCCTGAATTTATACCTGGAAAATATTTATGGAAGACTGCCAGATGCTGAGCTTAGACTAAAGAGCCACTTGGCCTTTCTGAAGAGAGAAAACATAATGGAGGGACAAGCTAGGGAGTGGACAAGGACAGAAAAATATGTTTCTAAATGAAATAAAAGTTTTCCAAGATAAAGTATGCTTGAGAGTCAAAAGAAAGGAAGTCTATCACATTCACAGAATATTGCCTGGAAATTGAGTTTCAATGGAAAAGCACATTTTATAATTAATCTGGATTCTGTGAGTCTCTGGTACTTTGCAGTAGGGAGAGGAGAAAAAAATGTAAGTTGAGGCCCTTGATCTCATGAAAGAGAGTAGGAGTCAAGCAACCTATAAACAGAACACAAAGGGTCAATTTTAACTTTTGTATGTATGTTTCAGGTGTACGTTATAACTTTTTTTTTAATTTTAATTCCAATGTACTTAACATACAGTGCTATATTCATCTCAAGTGTACAATAGAGTGACTCAACAATTCCATATATTACCCAGTGCGCATCAAGATAACTGTCCTCTTAATCCCCTTCCCTTATTGTACCCATCGCCTCACCCACATCTCCTATGTTAAATTCTACATGAGTGAAATTGTGTGGTATTTGTCTCTCTCCCATTGACTAATCTCACTTAGCACCATATGATCTAGATCCCTCTATATTGTTGCATATGGCAAGATTTCATTCTTTTTTATGGCTCAATAATATTCCATTATTTATATTTTCATTCTACGTCATCTTTACCCACATATTTATGGATAGACAAGTTGTTTTTATGATTTGGCTATCGTAAATAATGCTAGAGTAAACATTGTGGTGTGTGTGCCCTTTTGAAGTAGTATTTTTGTATCTTTCAAAGTAGTGTGATTGCTGGATCTATCATACAGTAGTTCTATTTTTAATTTTCTTGAGGAACATCCGTACTGTACTGTCTTCCACAGTGTCTGTGCCAGTTTGCATTTTCAAGGATGGTGCATCAGGATTCCTACTTTTCCACATCCTTGCCCTTGTTCCTTTTGTTTTTGATTTAGCTATTCTTACAGATGCGAGGTGATACCTTATAGTTGTTTTTACTTATGTTTCCCTGATGAGTGATGCTGAGCATCCTTCCATGTGTCTGTTGATCACTTGCATGTCTTTTTTGGGGGAAATGTCTATGTCCCCTGCTCATTTTTTTTAAAAGACATTTATTTTAGAGAGGAAAGAGAGAACCGCATACTGTTTTGATTACTATAGCTCTGAAGCTTGAAATCTGGAATTGTGATATTTCCATCTTTGTTTTTATTTTTCAAGAGCTTTGGCCATTCAGGTTCTTTTGTGGTTTCATACAAATTTTAGCATTGTTTGGAGTGGTTCTATGAAAAATGCTGTTGATATTTTGAAAGGATTGAATCAAATCCATAGATTGCTTTGGGTAGTATGACCATTTTAACAATATATGTTCTTCCAACCCATGAGCATGGAATGTCTTTCTGTTTATTTTTGCCATCTGAACTTTCTTTTATCAGTGTTTCATAGTTTTCAGAGAGCAAATATTTTACCTCTTTGGTTAAATTTCTTCCTAGATATTTTATTCTTTTTGATGCAATTATAGATGGTGGTGTTTCCTACAAACTTATTGAATTCATTGATCAGTTTTAGAAGTTTCTTGGTAGATTCTTTATATTTTTTTATATATAGTATTATGTCATCTTCAAATAGTAAAAGTTTTATTTCTTCCTTGCCAGTTTGGATGCTTCTTATTTCTTTTTGTTGTCTAATTTCTGTGGCTAGGACTTCTATTACTATGTTGAATAAAAGTGGTGAGAATGGACATCCTTGTCCTGTTCCTGACCTTAGTGGGAATACTCTGAATTTTTCACTATTGAGTATGATGTTAGCTGTGGGTTTTTCATATAGGGATTTTATTATATTAAGATCCGTTCCCTCTAAACCTACTTTGTTGAGGGCTGTCATCATGAATAGATGTTATACTTTGTCAAATGCTTTTTATTGCATCTGTTGAAATGATCATATGGTTTTGTCATTTCTCTTATTGATGTGATGTATCATGTTGATTAATTTGTGAATATCACACCACTCTTGAGTTATAATTTAATATCTGTACATACTACAAACACAGGCTTTAAAGGTGTCTTATTGTGATCATGATGTTAGATAGAGCTGTGGTCTTATCTGAGGCTCAACTTGAAAAAGAATTTCCCAAGCTTACTGATTGTTGGCAGTGCTTAATTCTTATAGGCTGTGAGACTGAGGACCTCATTCTCTCCCAGACTGTTGACCAGAGTGTTTCCTCAAGTCCTTGTCACAAAGACTTCTCAATCTGACTTCTTTCTCAAAACCAAATAGAGAATTTGCCTTTATCATGGGTGCAATCATCTTATATAATGTATTCAAGTATGCATAATGTACATCCTGTCACTTTTGCCATAGTGCTTAGAAGCAAGTAACAGATCTTGCCTGTACTCTGGGGAATAGAGTTACACAAGGTTGTGAACACCAGGAGACAAAGATCACACAGATCCACTAAAATCTATCTACCAAAGACATTAAATTATTGATCTTTGGAATATTACTGATTTAATAAGAATGTATTGAATTATTCCTATTTTGAGAACTCAACATTGTGGAGGTTGCAGAGATGAACAAACCCCAACATACTTAAGAAAAGCTTACAGTTTCCATCTAGTTAAGAAGATGTAAATAACTTTAGAATGAAGCTCACAGTATAAGGATCAACAAATGGTAATGGTCATTGGAATTGGGGTGGATATCTTCCAGAGGGTAGGAGATGTTTTAATTAGGCTTATAGAATTGATAGGATTTGGGGCAATGAACAAGGAGAGCAGCAAAATTGTGAAAGAGGACCAAAGGGATTTCAGCCAAGCCTTGAGAAGTTAGGTTTGATCCTAACTGTTGTCATTAAGAAAATAGAGGAACTTTTATTTTCTGAAAGTTAATTAGGTACATTGATAACTAAGGCAGCTGGTATGAAGACAAAATGAGGTAGTCAAAGAGACTTAAACTGAAAACTTTGCAAAGCATTTCCTTCTAGGCCAGTGTCCTTTGAAACAGCTACACTATATAGCAGGGAGAGTTCAACCTCTCTTATAAAATTCCTGAGAAAGTTCTTTAAATCCATATTTTAGTTGCTTATAATCATTAGACACAGAAGTCAGTATTCCTAAAAAGTGAACACAGATGAAAATAGTCTCTGCAGTATAGATTTAAAATGTAGATTGATTCTTAGTGTCAGAGTAGTGGCTTTGGCTTTCTTATCTTCATCAAGGAAAGAAGGTGGATTTTCCCTTAGTGATGCAGACTGTATCATCTGGTGCCTTATAAAAAATGGCAGCTTGTGTTAAGAAGCTGTGATTCACCCGGAAAAAAAATTCAAAAGATGTTGTTTCCCTGAAGTGTTCGGTCCTACAGTATTTCTGCATTAAAACAAGGTGCCAGTTCCCAATATGGTAGCACTTTTTTTTTCCCCTCAAGATTTTATTTATTCATTTGACAGAGCAGTGGGAGTGAGAGAGGGAGAAGCAGGCTTCACACTGAGCAGGGAGTCCCATGCAGAGCTTGATCCCAGGATCCTAAGATCATGACCCAAACCAAAGGCAGATGTTTAATGACTGAGCCATCCAGGTGCCTCTATGGTAGCAATTTGAACAACTTTTAATGTTTTCTTTCAACCAAATTCAAAGGTATAGAAAAATTATAAGATTGATACAACAAAATTCCCTATAATTTGCATCTAGATTTTTGAAACTTTGTTTTCTTCAAATGTTTATTTAAATTCTAGTTAGTTAACATATGGCATAATTCTGGTTTCAAGAATAAATGTTATTGATCCCACACTTATATATAAAACCCAGATACTGTTGTGTGCATTCTTTACAATCAAAGGACATTTTCCTACCTAACCACAAAATCCATTAAAATGAAAGAGTTGATAATAATATTTACAACTATCAAATCCGCAAATTCTATTAATAGTTTGGCCAATTTTTACTATTTTTTAGATGAAATATTGGTTATTTTGGTATTCTTTTAATTTTGGAAGACTATTGTTTGCAGGGCTAACCAAAGGCTTATTTTAAAAAGACACAAACATCAAATTATTGCTTTACATGATGGATGTTATTTGTCTTTTTTAGAGACATTTTATATTGGTAACAAAATTTTAGAGTTAGGTATAGAGACTTCCCATATACCTTCTTCCTCCAGACATGCCTAGACTCCCCCATTTTCAACATTACTCACCAGAGTTGACTATTTTACCAAGGGTGACTCTACATCAACACATCATAATTATCCCAAATCTATTGTTTACCTTTGAATTAACATGATATTATACATTTTATGTGTTTTTCACAAACATATAAAAACATATATCCCTTATTATAATATCCTAAAAGGTATTTTCACTATCCTAAAAATTCTCTGTGCCCTATTTTACTCCTCCTGCCCATACTTCCCCTGGTAATCACTAATATTTTTATTGTTTCCATAGTTTTCCTTTACCATAATTTCATGATTGGAATCATGCCATTTGTAGCCTTCTCAGATTGGCTTCTTTCACTTAATAATATGCATTAAAAAATTTTCCCCATGTCTTATCATGGCTTGAAGGTGCATTTATTTTTAGTGAATATTCCATTATGTGGATGTACTACAGTGGATACAAAGTTTATCCACTTAACACTAGAAGACATCTTGGTTGCTTCCATGTTTTGACAGTTAGGAATAAAGCTACTCTAACATCTATTTCAAGTTTTTGTGTGGAGGAAAATTATCAGTTCTTTTTGGTAAATTCAAGAGCTTAAATCCTGAATCTTATGGTAAGAGGATGAGTTTTGTAAGGAATTCACAGAATATCTTCTAAAGAAGCTGAGCTAATTTGCGTTCCCACCAGCCATGACTGAGGGATGCTGTTACTCCACACCCTCAACAGGCTGGGTGTCGGCAGGGTTTTGGTGTTCTCTGAATTTCTCACATCTCTGGTTTGGTGTCTGATGTTAACTTAGGGAAATTCTCAGACATTGTTTTACAGATTTCTGTTCCTTTCTTTCTTCATCATCTGGTATTATCATCATCTGTAGCATATAGGACTACACTTTTTGTAGTTGTCCCACAGTGCTTAGATTTTTTGTTTTTGTTTTATTTTGTTTTGTCTTTGATCTCTCTCTCTCTCTCTTTTTCTTTTTTACAATTCTACTGGTACATCTTCTATAACAGAGCTTCTTCTACCATGTCTGGTCTACTAATAAGAAAATCAAAAAATTTTTTTTGTTTTGTTTCTGTTACAATATTTTTTTTATCTTTAGCATTTCTTTTTCACTGTTTCTCAGGATTTACATCTCTCTGCATACATTGCACACATGTTTTTGCTTGCTGTTTATCCATAGCACTCTTGGAATATTATTTATAGTTGTTTTACATTCCTACTCTGATAATTTCAACATTCTTGCATGTTTGCTTCTATTTCTCTGTTTCTTTCTCCTCCTCCCCTTCCCTTCTCCCTTCACCTCTTCATCCTGTTCCTCTTCCTCCTCCTTCTCTTCTTCTCTTCCTCATCCTTTTGGTGTGCCTTATAATTTTTTTTTCTTGATAGCTAGACATGATGGTACTAGGTAAAAGCATTCTATAGTTGAATAATTAGATCTCAGTTTTTAGTGGTCCCATACCCCTACATTAAGAACTTCTCAAGTGTTTCTCAGGATTTTTTGCTTTTGTTTATTTATTTTATCCTCCCCTTCCACCCCACAGTGTGGGACAGGAGGGCTAGAGGGGACTCAAGTTGGGTATTTCCCTTTCTCCAGGTCACTTAGGTTCTAATACCCTAATAGGTTAGGCTCTAGTTAACTAGTTTCCTTTGAGGAAGGGACTTGTTAAGAACAGAGTGCTCTAGAGTATTTGAAAATGGTTCTTTTTGCCACCCCCTCCCACGCCAAAAGCATGAAGGAATTTTTCTCTGATATTTACACTGAGAACCTGTGGAGCTCCTGGAGGTAAATCTCCAAAATTGTGGGGCTCCTTCTATGACTAGGTCTCCTTGGATTTTTTTCTTTCAACCTTTGGAGTTGCCTACATTGAGCCACCAGTATTTTTTCAAGTACAGTTCAGGTGTTCCTATGTAGGCACTTGTTCCCGTAGGAGTTTGCATTCATGAGTCTCTGTTCAGTAAGCTGTGACTTGCTGTATATGCCTCTCTGTTACTGCAACCATGGGGATAGTGGTTTGTGCAGTGTCTTCCCTCCCTTATGAATCCATGAACAACTGTTGATTGTTTTTAGTCTGTTCATCTTTTCACTTATTAAGATAGGGTGGTGAAGTCCTGTGTCCTCCCGTATGGAACAAGAGAGGTGTTCTATATTGTTGTCTTTAGAAATGACTCAAGCCAAGATCATGTACTTAATTTTGTTGTCATGTCTTTGTAGTGTCTTTGGAGTGGTTTCTCTGTGTTTTTTTCCCTAATATTTCATTTTTTCAAGATTACATGTAAGTTACTTTGTTAAATATTGCTCAATATTCAATCTGATTTTTTCCTTGATTGTATCTAGGTTTTCTTATTCCTGTCCTGTATTCTTGCTGAATTCGATCTGGAACTACTCTAAATGAGTTTGTCCCATAATTATTGCTGTGAACATTGATGTCATTTAGTTAAGATTGTTGCTATCAGATTTATCCTCTATACAGTGATTTTCCTTGCCTTTGAAATATTTTGTGGAGACATTCTTTGAAACTAAATAAATGTCTTTTTTTCTCATTTTTCCCATCAGGTGTGAGATTTATGGATTTTTTTTTGCCCCAATCAATTATTACTATGAAGGTTATCAAATGATTACTTTCACAATGACAAAATTCCTCCTGCATTTATTATTGGGTATTTTGGTCTAAAGAGTTTTTCCTTCATCTGTGTAGTTGTGTAGTTATAAAAGTTTGGACTCGTGGATCTCTATCTTAGTAGATTTTAATGTGTTACTATCATTGTTTATTCTTACTCTCTAATTACCCAAATTAACCAGTGGAAGCCTCTTGCAAGGGGATTTCTATGTTTTCTGGATATTTTCCTATTATTCCCTAAACACTTTTTTTTCTGGTTAGCACAATAATTTATTCCAATTTCATCTTGTACTTTCACTGCCCAGTGTTAATGTCATTTCTCCAGTACGCTCGGGTTTATTTTAATGAAGAATGGTTTTTAGAAGTCAAGATCTGAATGCTTAGGTGAACACATTGTTACTGACCTTAAAGTGAATGAAGCTGGAAATAATGAGTGTGTATCATGCAGAGTCATTTCTGTATATAACTATATATACTGAAGGTTATGCATTGCATCAATACTTCTAATTCAAATCCAACTATTTGTGGTTCATTCTAAGTTCCTTTCTACATTTGTAAGTCCTTTCTTTGGTAGTGAGAAATCTGTCTCCCATTATGATGCATGTATTTTTTTTTATTTTCTCATTCTCCCTATGTGTTATTAATACACTGACCATGTCTATCACTAGGGAATCCACCTTACACATCCTTGCTGTGCACTGAACACCCAGATTGCAATTTGCTCAAAGAACCTCTTTGCTCTGTTTCAAATCCTAGTGGCCTATTTCTTCATTCAACTATCTTTCTTGTTTGGCTCCAAATCTTGCTCAGCTACTGTTGTTTGTTTTTTATTTTGTTTTTCTTTTTGCTCTCTTCCCCTCTTGGTTCTAAATCACATCAGTCCACTACCACACTCAGGTTCCTTCCTCTCGCACCCTTGAAGTTCATCACCTGCCTCCAGCAAATACTTGGAAGAGCCAGAGGAAATAGAGAGGAAGGAGAAAGTATGTACTAGAAACTTTGACTCCTAAGTTTAATCAGACTTTGAGTTTTTGTATCTCCTTGCTTAGGACATTTTTGGAACATAAATTTAAAACTGCCAGTGGAACCATTAGCTGGCTCTTCTATGAAAATATCACCACTTGGTGCATTAGTTGTATGGGTCTTCTTATCAACTCTGAAATGTCCATCACTTTCTCTCACAATGTTGGTTATCTAATTCTGAGAGCAAGTGAAGCTGTGTGTAATAGAATATAATTTCACTTTCCAGAGTCTAACTGACACCTTGAGGGGGTTTTCTGGAGGTCACAGTGGAAATTGATTAAGGGCCTGCATACATGCTGGGCTACCTGCGTTAAAAAGCTCGTCTCCATCTCTCACGAGGACTAGGCAGTTATGTGTATGGAGATCACTGGTGTCAGTCAGACAGATGTGTGTTCAAATCCCATATCTATTCTCAATAGCTAAATGGCTTTGAATAAGTACATTAACATCTCTGATCCAAGAAGTGGGCAAACCTGGGAGGGTTTGTTTCTCAGACCTAGATGTTGAAACTACTGCACTGAGGAGACCACAGAAACTATGGAGCCCAAGGAGAGATACTTACTCTATTTGATGACCCGTGGTGAGTTGTTAGGTTGGTGTGGATGCAATGGAGAGAAACCACTGGGGAGGAATAATGGTTACTTACACAGAATTAAATGCTGACCTCCTCAATATTCCCTAAGCTTGTATGTGCTTGCCAGCTTGCTCTCACAGTCCAAGGGAAGGTGTCTCTTTACAGATAAAGGATGCAAGGAAAGCATTTCACAGATCAATTAAAATTAGAAGTGTCTAAAGAAAATTATGTAAGTAGAAATGTCCACATACTGAACTCTAAAATTCGGATCTATTATCCTGCTTGCTCTTGGAATCTAACATGTTGCTAGATCCAAAGACAGGGGTTTAATCTATGAGTTACAGGTCCATTACTTTGGGAGAAGCTTTCCAGTCATAGTGAAGAATTCTGGTAACTTAGCAAACTTAGAACTCTTTATGTGACAAGGATATCCAAATCTTGTCTCCCTTAGCGTCACTGAAGTTTGAAGAAGTTTCTGAAGAAGTTGTGTTGGAAACCCTTGGGGACTTGACATTTCAGTATTGGTCATATATCAGCCCATTGTCTTCTGATAGGTCTGCCCTAACATTGCTATCTCCCTCAAAAAATTACAACAGGGGAAAACCCACTCTAAAAGTGGCATTAGGAACATGATGGCACATGAATAGTGTGAATAAACCTTGAAGATATTATGTTAGATGAAATAAGCCAATCACAAAATGACAAGCACTGTAGTATTCCACTTATATGAGATACCTGGATTAATTAAATTAGTAGAGACAGAAAGTAGAATGGTGGTTGCCAGGGGCTGGGGAAGAGGGAATAGAGAATTTTTTAATGTACAGAGTTGCAATTTTGCAAGATGAAAAGAGTTCTAGAGGTGGATGAGGGGGATGGTTGCACGGTAATGTAAGCTTATTTAATGATTCTGAACTGTACACATAAAAATAGTGTGGTAAATCTGATGTGTATTTCATCACAATTAAGATAAATAAAAAGGTAATTTATATATTTTTATATACATTACAGATTGCTAGAACAGCATGATGCCTATCTGGAATGTCTGGACTCCTGTTTGGCTTAGAATTTGCATTTTCTAAAAACAGTGCTTGGTGAAGTTTGAGTAAGAAAGAAGGGGAATGGTAAAGGAAGACTTAAAAGAGCAAGAAGAATGTAATTTTACAGTCTCTGGAATACTAGTTTTTTTCTCTTCCCCTTGAAAACTATTTGTTGAGCTAGGATTTGTAAGTATTTTTGCCTAAAGTCATTTCAATGAAAGCTGCAGTTGAAACAAACATAACTGGAATTGCCATTTCCACTTGTTACAGTGTTTCCAAATCTCACCACGTGGCTTTTGTTTGTTTGCCTTTGTTTTTTATGTGAAAATTTAGGATGCCCGGCAACTTGGATTTTCAGTTTGGCCTCTTAAGCTCATGTCTTGTCTTCCTGTCTTCCCGTCTTCCCGTCCGTCTTTCTTTCTTTCTTTCTTTCTTTCTTTCTTTCTTTCTTTCTTTCTTTCTTTCTTTCTTTCTTTCTTTCTTTCTTTCTTTCCTTCCTTCCTTCCTTCCTTCCTTCCTTCCTTCCTTCCTTCTTTCTTTCTTTCTTTCTTTCTTGGATTTTATTTATCTATTTGAGAGAATGAGAGTAAGGGAGCAGGAGAGGGGGAAGGTCAGAGGGAGAAGCAGACCCCCTGCTGAGCAGGGGCCCATGTGGTTCTCAATCCTAGGACTCCAGGATCATGACCTGAGCTGAAGGCAGTTGCTCAACCAACTGAGACACCCCGGCACCCTTTTCTTTCCTTCCCTTCTCTTCCTTTTCTTTCCTTCCCTTCCCTTCCCTTCCCTTTTTCCTTTCCCTTTTCCTTTTTTTTTTTCCTTTTCTTTTTTCCTATTTTCTTCTCTTGATTTATTTGAAAGACGGGAAGAGAGAAAGAGAAAGTGAGGGGAGGGGCAGAGGGAGAGGAAGAGAGAGAAAAAAAAATCCTCAAGCAGACTCCCTGCTGAGAGTTGAGTCTGACACAAAGCCCAATCTCAGGACCTTGAGATCATGACCTGAACTGAAACCAAGAGCCAGCCACCCAACTGACTGAGCCACCAAGGCACCCCTTAAGCTCAGATCCCCTTTCATGTGAATAAATATAAGACTACTTACTTACTACTGTCCAATTTATACCTTGTTTAGTCTGAAGAAAGAAACGTATAAAGCAAACAGCATTGATAAGCAACACTGTTAGCAGTGATTTGAAACATCTTTGGCATCATTAGAAGATCTCTTCTTAGCAAGTATTAAATGCCCAAGTATTATGTTGTCCACTTTTCTTAAAGAAAGGGGATATGCTTTACCAACTTTTTCACAGTAGCAGTTGTACCATAAAAGATTTATTTTTAATTTTAAGTTAAACCATGCCTTCCAAGGTCTGAACATTTTCATCACTCTAAAACGTGTATGTTAAAATCTAACCTCTGGATTGATGGTTTTAGGAGGTGGGGCCCTTGGGAGGAGATTAGGTCATGAAGGTGAAGCCCTTATTGAATGGAATTAGTGTCCTCAAAACAGGGACCCCAGAGTGTTCTCACCTCTTTTCAGTATGCGAAGTTATAGCTAGAGGGTGCTGTCTGTGAAATGGGCTGCATGATCTTATCAGACACTAAACTGCCAGCCCCTTGATCTTGGACTTTGCAGCCTCCAGAACTAGGAGAAGTAAATGTTTGTTGTCTATAAGTCACCCAGTCTATTGTGTTGTGATAGAACAGATCAAGACAGAAAGCTGATATGAGAAAAGGAGGTGCTGCTGTAACAAATATGTAGAGTGTGGAACTGGCTTTAGAACTAGGAAATGAGTAGAAGCTAGAAGAGCTGGAGATTCATGCTAGAAAAATAAAACAAAACAAAACAAAACAGAAAAACTTGTTTTGTTGTAAAGAGACTGCTAAGGGCGACTGCTAAGGGTGAGAGCTAAGAAAGCAAAGAGGAAAGCTGTAGTCAAGACCCCAATCTTAAAGAATACAGAAATGGTCATGAGCAAAATGTTGGTGGATATATGGACAATAACAGCCATTCTGAAGAGGTCTTGAAATGGAAATGATGAACAACACATTGTTGAAAACTGGATCCTTGTTCTAAAGTGTGAAAGAATTTGGATGAATTGTGTTCACACCCTAGTATTTCATGGAAGGTAAAACTTATGAGTGATGAAACTGGATATTTGGGGAGATTTTTAAGCAAAGCATTGAAGGAGGAGCATAGTTCCTCCTGATTGTTTTGGTAAAAGTGAGGGTAAAGGTGTGAAGAGAGAAATATTTTAAAGATGGAATTGTTAATCAAAAGGAAAGAATTAAAAAGTTCAGAAAATTCTCAGCCTATCTCTATTGGAAAAAAAAATGAGATCAGAAGACAATATGAAGGGTGTGGTCAAATCTCAAAAGATGAGTAAACCATCTAAATAAGTCAGCATCTATTGTGTGAGATAATGAAAGAATAACCTTAAATGCCATTCAGAGATTATCAGGGTTGCTACCTCAACCACAAGACCAGGATGGATGCAGTAAGATTTCAGAATAGAAGCCAATCTATAATAATTTGTTATGGTAGCTGAAACTAAGACACATATATGAATTTCCTAATATGGTCTATGGAAAAAAAATGTTTTAGTTTTTACTTCTCTGCCTCGGCCCGCGAGGCAATCAGCGGGGTCCGCCGAGATACCTGTAACGGATGAGGGGGATGGGACAGGAGGCGCGAAAGAATGACAGCAAGACAGGGATTCTGATCAAGCTGCAAATTTTATTAAAACATGAAGGGGTTATATAGGTAAGGGATAGGGGAAGTGCACCTGATAGGTTGCTTTCAAGCATGCTCTTGCACATGATTGGCTGGGGCCAGGCATGATAGGTGCGTGATCAGGTTACTGATTGGTATGTTCCTTCATGTGCGCTGTAGGGGATTCCTGAGGCTCTGTGGTAGCCGCATCCTGTTATGTAGGTGCAAGGTTCAGGCCTGATTGCATCAGCCTTCTTATGCCTTACCTCAGCCCCCAACATCTCCCCCTTTGTTTTTATATTAAAGAGAGGAGTGGACATGAACCAGCTAGGGGAGGCAGGGGTCCGGCTCCTCTTAGGCCCCTCCGGGGCTAGTTGTACCCTATTTGGGAGGAGAGGCATTTGGGGTACAAGCCTCTATGCAAGCCGGCGTACCTCTCAGGAGACATGGCAGGGCCACGGAAGGGAAGCCTCTCCTTGCGATGCTTTGCTCGGCACCTAGCGGTGTCCATTACATGTAAAATGTAAAGCATACTGCTCATGAGTTTATGCTGT
>PITA01028492.1:0-19216 GCA_004023965.1 Spilogale gracilis
AAAATTTATGTGAATGCAGATCAAGCTTAGAGAGAAATGTATAACATTAAATACTTACATTAAAAATGAAGAAAGGTCTTAAGATAGGGTTGGCAGACTTAACAAAAATAGAGCATGAAGACTAGAACTTCAGGGATCACTTCTATCATTTGTTACTAAAAATACAGGATATCTGGCTGACTTTGAATTTCAGATAAACACTGAAATTTTATTTAGAAGAGTCATGTCCCATGAAGTGTTTGAGATATGCTTATACTAAAAAGAGTATTTATCTGAAATTAAAATTTAACTGAGCATCCTACATGCCCTCAAGCAACCAATCTGAATCAACGATGTCGGCTTCTACCTTAAGAAACTAGAAGATGGTGAAAAACAAGAAACGAATAAGGGTTTAAGGCCCTCAGAGTAGATGCTGGAGAAGAGAAGACTGAATGGACATCAGGTGTGAGAAACAGAGAAATAAAATACAGACTCGAGAATACAGCCCGGGGCTGCCGCAGTGGACTCTTCATTTGCATCATTCACTGCAGGGGGTGGGGGCAGGAGTCTGGTCAGCAGTGATGGTGCAGGGGGATCCAGGACACACCTGGGGACAGAAGCCTGGTGAAGGGCTCACCAGGGCTCACTGGGTACTGAGTGGAACACATTACCAGCCCACTGCGTTGCCGTGGAAAGAACAGCGAACCAGTCCTTGGCCCAACCGGGAATGAGCGGTGTGACGGATGAAGCCACACAAGCCCCAGCTGTCACATCTGTCATGAAGGTTTGGGACAATGAGTATCAAGTCTCTTCTTCCTCTAAGGACCTCTTGGTGACAGTATTTATACCTTAAAATGAGTCCTGCTGGAGTACGTGCTTATAGAGTCTTTACAATTGAAGAAGCACTTAAAAAAAAAAAAGATTTTATTTATTTATATGGCAGAGAGAAACACAGCTAGCGAGGGAACACAGGCAGGGGGAGTGAGGGAGGGAGAAGCAGGCTTCCCACTGAGCAGGGAGCCCAATGCAGTGCTCAATCCCGAAATTCTGGGATCATGACCTGAGCCAAAGACAGACGCTTAAAAACTGAGCCATCCCGGCGCCCCATGATGAAGCACTTTTAGCACTGTCCCTTGAGCCCGTGACAAGTGTATGCTGTTATTTCTCTTTTATACATGAGGAAACTGCACTCAGGGAGGTTAAACCATCTCGTGAGAAGCCCCACCAAGTCCAGAGTCCTTTTGGCAACCCCGCAGGAGCAGCCCTGACCCTGTCGCTGAGAAGGCTTTGAGTCCAAGGCAGGCGGAAAAGCTCTCTCCAGGAGTGGCGCTTCCAGGGTGTGTCAATAGTTCTTCATCTGCATCTCAGCCATCCTTCTGAAAGCCTGACTTCCAGCTTCCGGGTTTGGAAATACTTGTGAACGTGGGTGTGGTAGGTTGGATAATGCCCCTTCAATGATGCCTGGGGTTCTAATCCCTGGAATTTGGGAATATGCTACTTACATGGTAAAGTGGGATTTGCAGGTGTCATTAATTTAAGGATCTTGAGATGGGAGATTATCCCGGATTATTTGGGCGGGCCCAAAGAAATCACAAGGGTGCCTGGAAGGAGGATGGTGGGGAGGGTCAGAGTCCGAAAAAGCAGCAGGGACGGAAGCAGAGGTTGGAGTGTTGTGCTTGAAACTAGGAGGGAAGGGACCGCAAACCTAGGAAAGTAGGTGACCACTAGAAGCTGGGAAGGCAAGGAAACCGATTCTGCCCTGAAAACTCTGGAAAGAACATAGCCCTGGTGACACCTTGATTTCAGATTTCTGATTCCCATCTCTATAAGAGAATAAATTTGTATTGCTTTAAGTCACTAAGTTTGTAGTAACTTCCTATAGCAGCAATAGGAAAATAATACATCAGGGAATGAGAACACTGATATTTTAGAATTAGATGTATTCATGAAATTTAAAGCCAAAGACTCTTTATTTTAATCATTTTCTGACATTAAAAATACAGCAAAATATGAACAGACATACACAAACACAAATCTCTGTCCACCACTTCATCAATATAGTTAGTCCATCTTTGTCACATAACAATGTGGTCCTAATTTTGCTATGGTTAGCAGATATCATTTAACACAAAGAGATTGTTACACTGTTCATCCTAGGACCCCAAATAAACTGGGAACAAAGAAATTTAAAACCCTTCTGGGGGTGCCTGGGTGGCTCAGTTGGTTGAGCGACTGCCTTCGGCTCAGGTCATGATCTTGGAGACCCAGGATCAAGTGCCGCATCAGGCTCCCTGCTCGGCAGGAAGCCTGCTTCTCCCTCTCTTGTGTTCCCTCCCCGCTTGTGTTCCCTCTCTGGCTGTGTTTCTCTCTGTCAAATAAATAAAATCTTAAAAAAAAAAACAAAACCTTCTGTACCCAGAACTGTGCTCAAATAGATGCTGGGGCTAGCTTTTATTAATGCAAACTCATTCCAGAGTTCAAATGGAGAAAACTAAGTGTTTTAAAATGCTTTTGGAGGTGTTGATCGGTATGCCTGTGATTCTCTGCTCCGGTTTCAAATTTGCCGCCGTCATCTCCATAAATACACGGCAACATCTCAGGAGCCCGTCTGATGGTTTTCTGATTCAGAAAAACCATTCCCGGTTCTCTGAAAAGAAGTATTACACTATCGTAGGAGTTTACAAAACGCCCATGGGAATGAAGCTTCTTTTTTATTTTGAAAATTCGTCAAACATTTGTTTTAACCCAGTGCTGGCTTCAAGAGTGATCCGTCCCATTGCCCTAAGCATGAGTTTAGCGATCATTCCAGTATGTGTTAACAGACAGTGACATCATCTGGAAGCAAGAAATGGCTCTCAGGTTACCATATAAATTGACTTAAGCTTTGGAGAGGATTACAGGGCAGACCTTGGCTAAGTGTGGAGATGCCATTACAGTTAAATCAAAGGTGACTGTGAGGTCCGGCAGATACCTGTCAACAGGTAAGGGAAGGAGGAGCCCACGAAGGAGACTTGAGTCGGGATTACATTCTCCAAGCTTTATTTTTATTTCAGGTTAAAGGGTCAGACAGAAAAGCCATTCGCAGTGATCTTTATTTATGGTTCTCAGAGGCCCAGTTGGTGAAGTGTCCAGAAGAAGAAGGATGGCTCAGGTGGGATCCCAGTTTCCCAGCCTGGCTGATGACAGACTGAGGGCCTCATGCTTTGTGAAAGCCCAGCGTTTTATGAATGTGCTTGCAGGCACAACATGGAGCCCATCCTGTTACCTCCTGCTCAGAGAGAGGTGTGTTTTTCCCCTCCCTTCTCCCTCCTCGGCCACCTGAGAAGACTAGCTTCCACCACCTACCATTGGCCTTTGAAGGACGGGTAAGGAGATACAAGCATCTTGGCCCGCCAGCTTGGGTACTGGAGATTCCCACATGCTTCTCATATGCTCAAAAGTCAGCAAAATGTTTTATTCAAGCCTTCTCTTCGGCCAAGAATAAGTCTTCATTCTTTGGAGAGGTGTGGTGTTTCGGGAAGATGAGCACAGAGCAGTAGAGAAGCAAGGAGACCCCTGCTTACAGCCCTGTCCTGTTCCTCTGGGCCACCTCTGCTTTCTTCTTGTCCTTTAACATTCAACTTGGGTCTCTCTCCCTCTCCAATGGGACTTCATGGTCCTCTTGCTCTTTCACTGCCAGCTGACACAGGGTTGGGAGACAGAGAATGGCTAGGGTAGTGGGGGAGAGAGTGGGGCTCAAAGTCTGTTTTGCCAGCTGAAGGCTGTAGGACCTGAGATGAGCTCATCATCTGGAGGCTGACCTTCTTGCCTGTGGAGCAGTGTGGTTGAAAATACTTGCTCTCCATCTCATAGCCTGGCTGTCTCATTCTCATCCTCGAGAGAGGGCTGCCCTTGCTCATTTGATCCAAAATAGCCCCCACTTCACCTCCCTCCTCCTCCACCCAAAGTGAAGGGAGCTCGTGTTTCTTGTTCCATGAACGTGGCCCACGGAAGCAGCTTGATAAACACTTATTGACTGATGTGGACTCAGCCAGGCTACTGGGATGTGTCATCCCAGACAATCGGCAGGCACAGAGCATGGTCATGCCACGGATTTTACTGTGCAATGAGAAGTTGCCTTCGTTTTTGATTAATGACACCAGAGGGGTAGAGTTGAGGACGGGTGATCGGCTCTTACTGGAATAGACCAAGTCTGGCAAAAGTAGGAAGAACAAAAATCCAAGGAACCATATTTCAAGCATGTCCCTACTTTTCTCAAGAGATCAAGAGCTCCCCGGGGTGTGGGGGGCAGCTGAGAGCTTATTTGTCTCTCTATTCCGGCCTCTGCTTCCAGGTGGTGGCAAGCAAAATGATGGGTGGATACATGATTCAAATGCTTTGCAAGTACAGATAAAAGAAACATTGTCCTCTTCATTGCCTCCTCTGCAGGGAGAGCCGAGTGCTTTCCCTACCAATTCATTTCTCAGCCACTTTGAAAAGACTCCTTCTCACCACTCATTGTTGGCCTTTGAAGGACAGGAGAGTAGGTACAAGTATCCCTGACTGGCCAGCTTGGGCCACATGCCACCAGGCAGCTAAACTCTAATAAGGGATTAACTGATAACTGATGTGCTCATTAATAACAAGGTGTAGCCATTCCAGGAGACACTTCCATTTAGTCGATGATTCTCCAACAGATTTTAGCATGCAGAACAAAAAGGTATCATGGTCAAATGAGTAGATCAAATGAGTATAATAATCAAATGATCAAACTGGAACAGTGAATAACTCTGAGAATCCAGAAAAAAAATTTCCATTTCCCCCAAAGAAACTCCATATCCATTAGCAGTCATTCCCCATCTCCCCACCCCCAATAAATGGAATCCAACCATATGTGGTCATTGTAACTGCCTCCTGGCATCATGCTTTTTTTTTTTTTTTTTAAGATTTTATTTATTTGAGAGAGAGAGAGTGAAAGAGCACAAGCAGGGGGAGCAGCAGAGGGAGAGGGAGAAGTAGGCCCCCTGCCAAGCAGAGAGCCTGAAGGGGGACTCAGTCCCAGGACCCTGGGATCATGATCTGAACTGAAAGCAGATGCTTAATCATCTGAGCCACCCAGGACTCCTGAGCACCATGCATGCAAGGCTCATCCATGCTCTAGCATGTAACTGTTTCCTTCCTTTTTACTGCCAAACGAGTTACCCTTGTTTCGCTATTCCACTTTATCCATTCATCAGTGAATGTATCCTTGGCTTATTTCTCCTTTTTTTGGCTATCCCTCTGTATTTTGAAGACACTTCTATGAATCTCCCCCTATTGACCAGTTATTACTGCAGCTTGATGCAATCCTTTGTGTGTGACTTCTAACTTTTATTCTGTCAGCTTGCAGAATATTCTTTTTTTTTTTAGATTGTATTTATTTATTTAACACACAAAGAGAGAGATCACAAATAGGCAGAGAGGCAGGCAGAGAAAGAGGGGGAAGCAGGCTCCCCGCTGAGCAGAGAGCCCAATGTAGGACTTGATCCCAGGACCCTGAAATCATGACCTGAGCTGAAGGCAGAGGCTTTAACCCACTGAGCCACCCAGGTGTCCCCATGACACCCTTTGACACGAACTCCATCAGAAAGAAAAAAGAAACAAATAAACTATGTTTTAATATTCTCCCTTGCTTGCTCTTGAGGTGTGATTAGTCCAGAATTGCTTGTTACATTTTTCCATGTTTCAGATTTGCCTTTAGGATTGTGAGCTTTATTCACTTTTCTCATTCCTGTTTTTATTAACACAAGCTGTGATATATTAATGCATTTTCATAATAAGAGACATACCTTACACCAAGCCCAAGTCTCCTCCCAGTCTACTAACACAGCCCATAAAAATACTAAACTCAAATATTGACCACATATCATGCTCAGTGAGAAGGTGTTCTTGTGTAGCCTCAGAGATTTCCCACCCTCATATTTTCCCCCACTGGCATTTTTTTAAGTAGGTTTCATATCCAACACAAGGTTCAAACTTACGAGATCAAGACCTAAGCAGAGATCAAGAGTTGGACACTTACCTGACTAAGCCACCCAGGTGCCCCATTCCATTATCATTTTTAAAAAATATTTTATTTATTTGACAAAGGGAAGCACAGCTAGAGAGGGAACACAAGCAGGGGGAATGAGAGGGATAAGCAGGCTTCCTGCCAAGCAGAGAGCCCAATGGGGAACTCAATCCCAGGACTCCGGCACCATGACCTGTGCCAAAGGCAGATGCTTAACAACTAGGCCACCCAGGCATACAGCCCCCCATCAACATTTTTAAGAGACGAACATTTCTATTGAAGGATGACTGATCTCATAACTGTTAATGCATTACTTTTTAAAAAAAAAATAGATTCTTTTGTTTATTTGATGGAGAGAGACACAGTGAGAGAGGGAACACAAGCAGGGAGAGTGGGAGAGGGAGAAACAGGCTCCCCACAAGCAGGGAGCCCAATGTGGGGCTTGATCCCAGGACCCTGGGATCATGATCTGAACCGAAGGCAGATGCTTAACTGACTGAGCTACCCAGGTGCCACTCCGCATTACTTTTGAGTTTTCTTTTGCATTTTTCTGCAGAGGTGGCCTCTTGGAGAACATCATACCTTAGCCCGTCTAACACTGTTAATTTACTCAGTTTTCTTTTTTTTTTCTTTTTTTTTCCTTTTGTGATTTAGAAATGGTGCTTCACTAAGTTGGTTGTTTCTTCAGACATATTTAGGGAGATGCTGTTCCGCATATAGAACAAGCTGGCTTACTTCCCTCTCCCCCTCCCCCTCTGTGCTGTTATTGCTGCCCAGGGAGAGGAGCTGGACCATGTTAGAGCTCTTGCTTAGGCTTTGCATAAATAATGAATTGGTGATTATCTTTGAGGACTCTTCCCTCAATTTCTCTGTAGCCTGGAGATACTGGATCAGTTGAAATATACAATTGAGGTGTATATTTGAGGTGTACACCTGGGTGGCTCAGTTGGTTAAGCGTCTGCCTTTGGCTCAGGTCATGATCCCGGGGTCCTGGAATCAAGACCCACATCAGGCTCCTCTGCCTGCTGCTCCCCCTGCTTGTGTTCTTTCTTTCTCTCTTTCTGGCAAATGAATACATTTGTAAAGAGAGAAACACTGGATCGTATGTTATTTTTTCTAGCAATGACTTTTTCTCTTTCCAAATTTTTCTCTTTTGGGTGCCTGGGTGTCTCAGTTGGTTGGGCCACTGCCTTTGGCTCAGGTCATGATCCTGGAGTCCCGGGATCGAGTCCCACATCGGGCTCCCAGCTCCACAGGGAGTCTGCTTCTCCCTCTGACCTTTTCCCCTCTCATGCTCTCTGTCTCTCTCTCAAATAAATAAAACCTAAAACAAAACAAAAACCAAGTTTTTCTCTTTATTTTTCCAATTTAATTAATAATTAGATTTGAATTCTACAACGCTACTGCATCCAGTTCTTAGGCTCTCAGGGCTCCAAACGTAAATCGTGGCAAAGCCCTGCAGTATTTAGACTGCACTTGTTTCTTCCTATGCATTTCATTTCTTTTTAAGCTTTTATTTATTTATTTGAGAGAGAGAGAAAGTGTGTGCATGTAGAGTGGGGAGGGACAGAGGGAGAATCTCAAGCAGACTCCATGCTGAGCTTGGAGTCCAATGCAGAGCTCAATCTCAAGACCCTGAGATCCTGACCTGAGCTGAAGAGTTGGACACTTAACCAACTGAGCCTGAGCCCCCCAGGTGCCCCTTCCCTATGCATCTTAAAATTTACAACCTAGGATTAATCTCATTTATGCAGTAGAATATATTACAAAGAAGTGAGTCAACAGAGTATAGCTGATTTATTTTACTGAAAATATGTATTTAGAAATCTGTTTTAAAATGCAAACCTGGAATGATCTGTGAAGAAAAATGGTTTCAATTTTCCCCATTTTATGTAAAATCTTACAGCAAAAAGAGACAGGACTTATAGGCGAGGACCAGGAGGGTAGAAACGGTTGAGGATATGCAATTTTCCCGCACATCTGAACGTGCCTATTTCCTACAGAAAGCCCATGACCTGCCATAGCATGGGTCATCATCCAATAAGCCACCATGCATATTTCATAGGGGAAAACAGCTGAATAGAAGCAAACTGCCGCCTTCAGTGCCATCATCAATTACAGACCCCTTCAAGGATAAGCTCGAGATTAGAAATAAACACCCTCACCCTTCCCAGAAGCAGATTTTTAGGAAGCTAAATGGACACAGTTGCAGGTGTACAGTATCATTGGACCCTATCCCTGATCAACCGCAAGGCAGGCCGGCCAGCATTTACTTAGCAAGCGGTCAGCACTTGAGGCTCCGTGTTGGAGCAGGGGACACAGCAGCCGTGGCCAAGGCCCCGATAACCTGCTAATCATGGAGGGAAGGGGTCCCACCAGGTGAGTGCCCGTGCCCACTGCCTCGGGCTCCACATATGTTGGGACTCCAAAGCCACATAAGCTGCCGAGCACTGGGCTTTTTTGCACACGGTGGACAGAGTAGAGCTGACCAGTCCAGGGTTGTCTTGCTTCTTTTCCTTCTCTCTGGAGTAGGGCTGATTCTAATCCTTTACATGCTACTTACAGAACCAGTTTTGTTTGTGAGAAGTTTAAAGTGTTTTTAGGCAGATTTCAATCTCAGAGCATCCCTATTGGCAGCTATGATTTCTTAGGGCTTAGAGAGAAGTCAGCTGTACAGGAGATTCATTTTAGTACCTAGTCCACTGACCCCAAATGGAGACCGGGAAATTCCCGAAATTAAAAAATTTAAAATGATACTTGTGGAACACGGTAATCTCTATTCTGGCTCTTGGGGTTTCTGGAGGAGTGAATCGAGCAATAAAAAGGGTGATCAGGTGCAGTTGGAGAAACCACCTTCTGGCTGTATTTCTATAGGGTCTTTCTCTGAGGGCTCAAAGGGGCTGATAAATAATCATACCAAGACCTGAGGTCTCCTAACTTCCCAGAAGCCTGAGGCCCACATTGTCATAAAAATTTACATTAACATTTGCATATACTGCAGACCTTGGCACTGTAAGAGGCTAGGAACACATCACTTTGAAAATCCAACTCTTGGGGCACCTGGGTGGCTCAGTCAGTTAAGCATCTGCCTTCAGCTTGGGTCATGATCCCAGGGTGCTGCGATCAAGTCCCACATTGGGCTCCCTGCTCTGAAGGTTAGCCTGCTTCTCCCTCTGCCTCTCTGTCTCTCATGAATAAAGAAATTAAAAAAAAAAAAAGTCTTTGAAAATCCAACTTTCTTCGTCTTGCTTGGAACCCACTGTGGTTGGGATGGAGGGCGGCAGAGCTTCCCCAATGACATAAAGGAGACTGCATCCCTCTTGTAGCAGTGGTGAGCGTGGGGCTCCTTTTTTCCCCAAAATTCAAAGAGCAAGGCTTTGGAGGCTGGAGGCAGAGGAGCATGAAGGGAAGGGAGGGGCTAGGAGAGAGTTTTGAGGAAGCAGAAGTCAGCTGTTTAAAAGTATGGATTACACACACACTCCAGGTGTTTGGAAACAAGCTTCCCAAAGCACTCAGCAGTCTGCATTCCTTCCCATAGCTCTCTAAGAAAAGTGTCTCTTCTGGCTTAGGAAGAGTCATAAAAAAATTGCCACTCCAACCCCCTCATCTTAATCCCTCGCCATTTGAGGAACAATAGAGAAAGTGCACCTGACAAAGGTGTTGGGCTCCCGCCAGGTTCTTCTGCGCTCTGTGAAGAACACAGTGGGGACTTCATCTCCCCCTCCTTTAAGTCTAGAGGCACAGATCCAGCCAAGCCTCTGATGTGAGTTTCTTCTGGAAATGGATAAAGCTGCCCATGGAAAGACAGCTTTCGTGTGTCAGTCACCAGGGGCTGATGCTTCTAGCCCTGGCCCCCCAGTTCTGCCCCACCGCTTTCTTTAAACTTGAAATTACTCCTCTCTTCTTCAGATCTAATTCTTTGGCCACATGAGACTTGAAAACGTAGTGATACCGAAATGTGTTTTCACATGGTTGGAATGAGGGACACTGCCTCTTTTGAAGCAGCTGCAATTCAAATGTTGTGAAACACTCACCAACCCCACAAAGGATACAAAAACATTCTCGGATGAATCAGGCTGGTGTTGCTAGTCTTATTTTCAAGTGGCTTTCCTCCAAGTACTCCCCGTAAATAATGTCAGTGGTAAAAATGAACTGATTCTAGGCAAAAAAAACCGAGCAGATGTGTTAATATGGGAAAGTCAGTCACATCCTCATCTTTTAATAATTTCTGCAAGAGCCAATGGTGCCTTGATTATGTGGTGGAACCGACTGAGGGTTGGAGGAACCAATGATCCATCCATCCATTCTGGGTTTTTGTTTCTTCACCTCCTTGAAGCTGAAATCATCTGATAGGAGAAAGCCTAAGCAGCAAGCAAGAAGACTGTGGAGTGCTTTCACGTTCCAAATGGAATTCAGTGCAAAAATTTCTTCATTGGCCAAGAAGATGCTGGGCCATGTGTCCACCAGCGGTTGTCATGGCCACTCACCCTTTGTGATAGTGACAGAGGACAGTGAGACCAGAAAGAGGAGACCCAGAAACTCCTAGAGTAGATCCCCGAACTCTTTGATTCTCTCCAAATCTTCTTCAACTCTATACCTTTCTTGGCAGCTGTCATTTCCATGTGCAATGGGACATGACGCCAAATGAAGAATTAAAAAAAACAAAAGTGGACCGAAGGTACGTTTTTACTAAACCCTGAAATTTCATCCTGTAAATGATTCAGTGTCAATTACCTTTTCTGCGTGCTTTCCAAAGTGTTTTTTTCTGTTATCTTTGCTTAAAGTAGACTTACCATTCCTACAAAAGAAGCAGAAATTTTAACCAATCGACGATACAAAAAAAGAGAGATTGATGAAGGCAATATAACATAGCCCACACCTGTCCAAGATGAAACACGAGCTCTGTAGTTTAATTTGATGGCCAGTTCGCTATATACCTTAAGGGTTAGGACACTTGTCAATGTCACTCCTAATGTCTAGAAGTGCACCGACAAGAGGAAAGAATAAAATCCCCATTACTTTTGTTTTACTTCCACTCCTGATACAGATCTTCCTTAAGTGTCAGTATCGCTTTCAGACTGAAATGCAAATTGTCTAAATAAGTATCTGACAGAGGATTGAGCTTTACTCCAGAAAAACGAATGAAGTTAAGGAACATGTAATTTTATTTCACAGAAAAGGCAGGAAAAGTCCAACACGTAACATTTCATTAATTCAACGATCAGTTCTTAAGTGTGGGTGTCTCTCCTAAAGGATCAGAGGCCAAAACCCCAGCACCAGAGTTGGGTAGGTATTTCTTGTCCCCTACCCTCTGCCCTTCCTGGTCTGGACCACCGCAAAGGCTTTCACCTTCTCAGTCCTCCCTATAGATAGCTTCCAACGTCTGTCAAGCCAGTCCTGGCTCAACCTGCCCCTTCCCCGGGTTCAGCCCCTCGGCTCTGACGGGCTACCCCTGACGTGCTAAGGTATCAGCTACCGTTGTCTCCGCCCTCCTCCTCCCTTTCTTCCGCATCTGCCTTCCTCTCAACATCTGGTCATTCAATCAGCAAACATTTATTGAGCATCTATTCTGCCTCGTGCTAGGTTTTGTCCTGAAGGTGACCTCCTGCTTCCTGCAAAACCAGTCCTAGGCCACCAGGGCCACCGCCAGCCAGTCATGCTAATGCATCCTACTTACCAACTGTGAAAGCACTGTGAGTACAAAGTAATAGGAGCCGATTACAAAGAAACCCTCATCCATTTGGTGAGGGAGCAAAGAGAAGGATCGAGGGCCCCCTTTTCCGGGGATGGGGCCGTGAGCTGCCATCTGAAGAGCAGGTAGCAATTAACTGGCTGAAAGACTGGAAGGTGGTCCAGACCCAGGAAGGAGAATTTGCCAAGACCCTCAGGAGGCAAGGAGTATTATTTCTTTTTTCTTAACTCAGAGTTACTTCTTATAATTATCCCCAACAAAAAGAGCTTGGAAAAAAATGAAAAAAACAAAAAAACCAAAAACCAAAAAAAACCCCCAAAACCCTGCATCCACCAGAACTGAAATTCTTTGCCGAGCAAAAGTTTCCAGAAGTAAGTTCAGGAAGGGAGGCATTTCCCATACGAGGCCATAGGATTTGGGGAGGTGGGCTATAGAGAGCGGCTCATACCCTGGCACTGTCTCCTGGCTTTTAGTACAAAAGCCGTGCCCCTGTCCACTGCACCCTTTGTTTCGGGGCTGGGGCTCAAAGCCACTCAGCTTGAGACTACATTTTCCAGCTTCCTTCCATGCCAGGTGTGTCCACCTGACTAAGTTCCAATGGGATTTAAGTGGAAATGAAGGCCGCTTCCTTTAAGGGAAATTGCTTGTTTTTCCAGTTCCTCTACCTCTCCCCTTCCCATGTTCTGTTCTAAGTGCCCAGAAAGTACCTGGGTCGCTGGGACCTGGGAAGCCTGGGCTGCAGAGCCACATCCTACATCAGGAGTGGTTCTCTTATCCAATCATTTTGTCTTTATCATGCCAACCAAAACAAAAGGCATAACACCAAAGTCATACTTAAACAATAAATCTGATCATATAAAAATGTTGTTGGTTAGCAAACTCCACAAGCCAAATTCAACACTGAATGACAAAATTAGAAAACAGTGTCTGCAACACGTGGCAGACCAAAGGTCAACATCACACATGTTTTAGTAGGTATTTACCACCTATCAGGTACTGTGCTGACTGCTTTATGAGACTGTCTTGATTAATAGTGACTATAGCCCTGGGAGGTAAGCGCCATATAGCACAGGAATTAATCACCAGCTTCAAATTCCCCGCTGACTCGCTGTGCAGCTTTGGGAAATGACTTAAAATAAGGATAACAGTACCTTCTTCCTAGGATTATTTATGAATATTAGATGAGACAGTGTTGCTCTGAAGAGTTGGCCAGGCTAAGCCAGCACAGGGAGGGCTGCCTTTGTCCACTGGCACAAAGGTGCCCTGTGGACGAGGGGCCCTGACATGAGCTAACGCTTAGTGAAGCACCTGCCAGTGGTTGTCATTCACATTAGCATTACTGTTTTCCATCTGCAGATGAGGAAACACGCTTGGAGAGGCTGTCATTTGTCTATGACCGGATTAATGCAAGGATTCAAAAAGCTAACAAAAAATCCAACTATCCAACAAAACTTGCAAAATACATTGCCCACAAAAAGAAGAACTCACATATGAAAAGAGAGACAAATTTACTCCTAATTAAAGAAGTGAATGTGAAAACAATAAAGGAGATATTTTTCATCGATGACATTAGTAAACTTTGCTTATATTGAGTCTTAAATAAGGGTGTGAGGAAAGAGCCTCTCACACTACTGATGGGCCTATGAACTAGCATGAGGCTTCTTCTGACCCTGAGGTTCAGAACTAATCACTGAATTAAAAAAAAAAAAAGATGTTTTACATACTCAGGGTTTCTGACGTAGGATAATGGCCGTCGTGTGAACTACTAGCCAGTCACAGACAGGCGTGACATTTGCCCAACCACCGCGTCCTCACTCCAGACAGACTTTCTCTGAGGTTTTCATATTTATTTTAATTTTAGTTACCAACAAATTTATCTTGGCTAGTGGGAGATACGATGCAAAGTTTTGAAATCATTGCCTTCCAGCAACAACCACAGAAAATGTTAATATGAGTGCTTAAAATTATTCCATATAAAGCATTCACTCCCCTTCTCTCTTAACAAAGACTACATACACAATGTAATTTAATCTTTTGTTAAAGACTCGAGGAGTAGTTATTTTCAAAAATTATTTTATTTATTTTATATATCTATTTTTAAGATTTTATGTATTTGAGAGAGAGCACACACAAGCAGGGGGAGAGGAAGAGGGAGAGGAAGAAGCACATTATTACTAAATATTAGTGACTCATCTCTGAATGCAACACCAAATTGTTTTATATTATCTATAAACCCTTATAAATTAACAGGACTATTCAATAAATGATGTTGGAACATCCAGGTGGCCTCCTGGAGAAAATCAAGTTGGCTCTCCACCTCTCATCCAGATAATGACAATGGATCAAAGTTTTGAATATTAAAAAATGGAATTGTAAAAGTACTAGTAGAAAACATGAGGGATGCCTGGGTGGTTCAGTCAGTGACCTTCAGCTCAGATCACGATCCCAGGGTCTTGAGATAGAGTCCCACATTGGGTTCCTTGCTCAGTGGTGAGCCTCCGCCCTCTCCCCCTGCTCATCCACACATGCGTGCTCTCTCTCTGACAAATAAATAAAATTTTGGAAAAAAAAAAAAAGAAAACATGGGAGAATTCTTTATAATCTCAGATTGGGAAAGGCCTGACAGCTATGACACAAAATCTAGAAGCTCTTAGAAAAGACACTAATATTTGCTGGGATGAAAATGATACCCACGTAATAAAACAAAACAAAACACTGAAACAAAGTCAAGAGAGAGTATCAGGGGGCAGGTCTTGGGGGGAAATACTGTAACGCCTATTAGAGACAAAAGGCTCAAGCTCCCCAGAATGGAGGGAGCTTTTAGAAACTGATACAAAAATTACTAGTATCTTAAAGGACCAGATTGTTGGAACTCCAACAGAAGCTACTTCTAGCCTTACTACTTCCTTCTTTTGTTTTTCTGTAGCTGGGGGCAACTTGAGGGCAACTTCAGGGTCTGGCCCATCATTGGTACTTCATTAATTTTTTGCCAAAGTAAGAAGTTTCATGTGTTATATACTGACATGTCTAACGTTTCATTTGCAACCATTCTGCCAAATGCTCTTGAAAAGTAAGACTGGTCCAAACAATGCTCTACAGGGGAAATCTCATAATTAAAAAAAAAATTTTTAACAAGAAAGTGTCCATTTAGCTTTATCTTGTGTTTCTGGCCCGTGAGTCATCCATGAACAAAGGCAATACACTTCATTACCAGGTTTATCCATTCAGAAAATAAAAGGCATTCAGAAAATAAAAACTATCATTTACAGAATGTTTAGTGCATTACACACATTGTCATATTTAATCCCTCAAACAATTCAAGTACTGCTGCCCATTATTTCCTACATGAGAAAAATCAAGATTCCGAGATTCAAATAGTATTTAGCTGGTGGTACTATTTCCTGAGCTTAATACACTGCAAAGCTGAGACAGGAGCCCAGGTTTCTCTGACCACAGAAAATGGAGAACTGAATCATTCTGCTCCATTGCCCAAGATGCTTCTGAGGCTCTCTGTCTGAGGTTCGTGCGAGGCTCTGCCTTAGAAGGGCAGATCTAAGTAGCGCCCCAACATGACATGTGCTCTCTGAATTCAAGTTCGTTGCACTTTCATCTCCCAACTCTCCATTTGAGACATTTCCTTCCCCCTCAGGCCACCTTGTTTTCCCAAAATATATATTAACATATTCATATGAAATGCTCCTTGGTTTTTCCATCACTAGTATATTCTTTTTTGTTTGTTTGTTTGTTTTTAAAGATTTTATTTATTTGACAGAGAGAAACACAGCCAGAGAGGGAACACAAGCAGGGGGAGTGAGAGAGGGAGAAGCAGGCTTCCCGCCGAGCAGGGAGCCCGATGTGGGGCTCGATCCCGGGTCTCTGGGATCATGACCTGAGTGAAGGCAGTCGCTTAACCAACTGAGCCACCCAG
This sequence comes from Spilogale gracilis, assembly GCA_004023965.1. Lineage (NCBI taxonomy): Eukaryota > Metazoa > Chordata > Mammalia > Carnivora > Mephitidae > Spilogale > Spilogale gracilis. Next base: position 15,628 of record PITA01028492.1, read on the forward strand.
GCGCCCCACCACTGGTATATTCTTTGCTCCTTAGCACTGCTCTCCACTCTCTCCCTCTGCCTCTCCACTCCTGAGGAGTGCTGCAGGCACATATCCGCTGGTCCTAGCTCTCCCATGTCATCTCCAAATGAGACAAGGGTAGGAGTCCTATTATTTCAACAAGATTTTGAAGGATTCTGATACCTCTTGCTGATCTCTCCAACTTGTGAATCATTGCTTTATCACCTATGTGTACCCACAAAGCAGAATTTTTTCCTCATTTTTAAAGTTCTGGGAGGGTAATTTTTCTCCCAAACGCAAATGTCAAGATCACTGAGAATGGAGATTAAGAAGCATACGGCCCGCAGGCACCCCACACCCTAGGGATTCAGACTCCGTGCGGGCAGAGCCAAGGAATCTGTATTTTAACAAGCTTTCTCGGTGACTTGGACACAGGACTTGGAAGCACTGGTTGGAAAATTAGGTCAGTTCAGCTTCTCCAATCTCAGACCTGCCCAGGTGGTGTCAACCCACGAAGATCTAGAGTTAGGGTGCATCCATAGGGTGAAGGTTATTATAACATCAACATCATCATCATCATCATCACCATCAAAAACCATCTATAGAGTGCTTATATGAAAGGCAGACACAGGTTGAATTAAGACCATGGTTACATATTGACCTGTCAATTCACACATGCGACAAAGAGAACTGGTTTTTAAACTTATTGAATCAGGGCGCCTGAGGGGCTCAATTGTTAAGCGTCTGCCTTCGGCTCAGGTCATGATCCCTGGGTCCCGGGATGGAGCCCCACATGGGGATCCCTGCTCGGCAGGAGACCTGCTTCTCCCTCTCCCACTCCCCCTGCTTGTGTTCCCTCTCTCGCTGTGTCTCTCTCTGTCAGATGAAAAAGTAAAATCTTTATAAACTTACTGATTCATTCATGGCAAACCATGGCAGGCTTAGGACAACGCATTGGGCAAACAATGAGAGAGTGCTAGGCCCATGCAGGTTCCATAAGAGAACGGCCTCCTTTCAGGCTAGAGCGCTAAGACTATCTATTGTTGTGTCAGTTGGAAGAACACAGGCAGGATATTCCAGGAGGCACTTAAAATTATTAATTATATTAAACATAGCTCACTGAATTCTCAACCATTTCAACATCATGAAGTATTGGGCAGTGACAACGGCTTCATACTGATGCTCCACAGCTGTCTTTTCCTTTTTTTTTTTTTTTTTTTTTTAACATTTTAAAAAAGATTTTATTGATTTATTTGAGAGGGTGAAAGAGAGCAAGAGCTGGGGGAGCGGCACCGGGAGAGGGAAAAGCAGGCTCCCTGCTGAGCACGGTGCCAGATGTGGGGCCTGATCTCAGGACTCTGGGATCAAGACCTGAGCTGAAGGCAGCTGCTTAACGGACTGAGCCACCCAGGCACCCCCACAGCTTTCGTTTCAAGATAGCAGAAGAATTAAGTTCTCCTAGGAAAAAACTTCTATCTTCTTAGACATCATATGCATGGTTGGGTGAGGGTTTACGAATCAGCATATCTTATAGATAACTTTAGCTCATTTGAAAGCCTAATTTATCCTTAAAAGACATGCTTATTTCAGTATTCCCAGGCAATATAAAGTGACCTTGAGGATTATAATCCTGTAGCCTGGGTTCCTTGGTCCTCTGGGTCATACAGAGTGGGAACTTTCCTGTCTGGAGCTTCATGGGCACAGGGATTCCTGGTTTATCATGTCTGAAGACAGGGCCAAGGTCTGTCACATTCAATATATATTTCTTGAACTCATAAATGAACCTCGTTACAAATTCACCTGAAATACTTACTGAGGGTATTCTGTAAGGGCATGAAAAAAACACTTGGAGAGGGTTGATAAAAATATTTCATAAACACTGCCCGGTGACAGCACAAGAAATCCTTTCTCTGTTCCTTTTTGGATATTATCTTGGATAATACCTTCACAAATTTACAATAGATCCTAAGGATTACTTCAGATGCCTTCCTGAATCAAACATTTTAAAATAAAAGTTAGCTGAACCTACCACACGGAGCAATTTAATACCTTTTTCCATTTCCATGTAAACACATGCAAGCTGCAATTCTTTATGTTCCTTAAAAAAAAGTTCAAAATTCAAAACCATTTTTTTTTACTAATGTAGAACTTTCTCTTAATCTTAATTTTTAAAAAAGCATCATGAAATTGAACATCCCTTTGTTACTAAACATTATAAGCAGTGATGTTCTTATTGAGAAATTTATTTTCAGATTTGGGTTTTTGTTAATGAAATTACATCTACCCATACTTGTATTACATTATTTATATTTTCTTAAGTTTATTAATTTTTTTTAGTAATCTCTACACCCAGTGTGGAGTTCAAACTCACTACCCCGAGATCAAGAGTTCCATGCTCTTCTGACTGAGCCAGCCAGGTGCCCCTGCATTGTTTATGTTTTTATTTTAAATTTTCTTGAGGGGCGCCTGGGTGGCTCAGTTGGTTAAGCGACTGCCTTTAGTTAGGGTCATGATCCCGGAGACCAGGATTGAGTCCCACATCGGGCTCCCTGCTTGGTGGGAAACCTGCTTCTCCCTCTCTCACTCCCCCTGCTTGTGTTCCCTCTCTGTCAAATAAATAAAATCTTAAAAAAAAATTTTTTTTCTTGAAATTTATCACCATTATTTAAGGGACTAATTTTATCAGTAATATTAATGATTCATTTAAGTTGTTTACCTTCTGTATGCAACTGAGATATTCTCTCTCTCTCTCTGTGTATATTAAATTTAGAGTATAGTTTCTACAGTAGTACTATATAGTTGCCTTTCTAAAGATAGAATTAAATTAAATTAGTTAATTAATTTATTTTTATTTGTAGTCCAGTACACTTAACACACAGTATTTATTAGTTTCAGGTACACAACAGTGATTCAATTCCATACATCACCAGGTGCTCAGCTGGACAAGTGCATTCCTTAATTCCCACTATTTTACCCTCCCCTACCCACCTTCCCTAATGGGATTTAATTTCAAAAGTTAATAAATAAATAAATAAATAAATAAATAAATAAATAAAATTTCAAATAATTTCAAAAGGTGAATTAATTAAGAGAAAATGTTAAGGAAGAAAACATGTATGATATGGAGACTCACAAAGAAGATATCAGAATGACTGGATCTGGGAGAACACTGAGCTTTACAAGAGAGATCGGAGCAAGCATGGAAGGGAGACAAGAGAAACAGGCTGGCTAACAACAGGGGCCACCTCTCCTAGGATTACATAAGCCATGCTATGAGTTTGAACTTTATCCTAAGAGCAGTAGAGTTGAACGCAAGGGAGTGTCATTATTGGATTTGCTATTTTTATTTTATTTTATTTTTAAGATTTTATTTATTTATTTGACAGAGAGAAACACAGCTAGAGAGGGAACACAAGCAGAGGGACTGAGAGGGGGAGAAGCAGGCCTCCCGCCGAGCAGAAAGCCCGATGTGGGGCTCGATCCCGGGTCTCCAGGATCATGACCTGAGCCGAAGGCAGTCGCTTAACCAACTGAGCCACCCAGGCGCCCCGGATTTGCTATTTTTATTTATTTATTTATTTATTTATTT
>PITA01028493.1:0-12878 GCA_004023965.1 Spilogale gracilis
TCTTTCTTTCTCTTTCTCCTTCCTGAGGTAGAGTCTTTTTAAAGGGAATGGGGTACTTATGGGATAGTTTTCCAGAAGATGTTAACTCAGTCCAGAATTCCTGTTGAAATAGTGTTATTCAGAAACAGAGAGCACCTCTCTAGGGACTGGGAGAGTCAATGCACCCCAGAGCAAGACTTTTATTTCCTCTTGGACAATGGTAGAAAATCTCTGTCTTTGTCTTCTTCTTTACTGTTGTGTATATGGACCATCAGGGTTAAAAAGAAATATAACATGAGCCTCAAATGTGAGCAGGGAAATTTCCCAGTTGCCATATTTTAAAAATATTTAAAGAGAAACAGTCAAGTTAAATTTAATGATATATTTTTAAATCCATTATATCTAAAATATCACTTCAACATGTAGTTAATATAAAATTATTATTTTGCTTCTAGGTCTTTGAAAACCTGTGAAATCTTATTTTGCATTTGTAGCACCCCTTAACTTGGACTAGTCACCTTTCAAGAGCACAGCTGTGCAATTGCAGCTGAACACAAATCTTTACTTCTGTCACAACCTGAGACACATGAGATACATAACCTTTGGCTTGGTAACTGCATTACCTTGTTATCGCAATCATCTCCAAACTAGTGTCATTCCATCCTTTTATCTGATTTAAGACAGTCTTATATGAGTAACAGTTTTTTGTTTGGTTTGGTTTTTAAGTAGGCTTCACGTCCAACATAAGGCTTGAACTCACAATTCTGAGATCAAGAGTCATGTGCTCTACCAACTGAGCCAACCAGCACCCTGTGCATCATAGTTTCTAATAGTAAGTAAACAAGCCACTCTTCCTGATACATACAAGGGAAGTCCTTTATCTTTATCTAAGGATTTCCTTATTTTATATATATATATATATATATACATATATATATCCTTATTATATATATAATATCCTTATAATATATATTACATATACTATAGATATGTATAGAGAGAATATATTCTTTATTTGAAAAAGTGACTGAATGTTAGTTTTATAGCTATTAGATGAAAATATTATTATAATTCATCCTAGGAACTCTACTTTTAAACTATGTATTAACCAAAAGTAAATATGTATAAAGTGTCTGTTTCTTCATGGTAAACAGAAGAGCTAATGCAGCAAACAAGTAGTCAAACCAAAAGCAAACTTTACTTTGTTGACCTTTTGGTTTAGAAGTGTTTTATGTGATTAGTTGTATTCTAACTATCCTGAGAAATACATGAACTGTGTCCAAGAGACTGTATCACAGTGGAAGGAGCATGGCCATCAGCCAAGCCTCTTGGCTCTATTGCTTACGAGCTGTGAGACATTAGGTATATCTGTTAACTTCTCTTCATCTCAGTTTCCTCCCCTGTAGAATGAGAATGACAACATACCACGATGGAGACTGTGAGTTTTATACCAATATCCATTCTTTCTTTCTTAATCAGCCAAGACTGCCCAGACGATAACTAGACACCAGGATGCCCAAAGTGAAGTCCACATTTCCAACCTCCCTTGTAGTTATATGTGTTTAAGTGATTACTTTCTCCCCAAAGAGGAAAATGGAAGGGGTGTCTGCAACTTCCAGGCATCTAAAATGTTTCTTTAAAAAGAAGGAGATTACCCTTTGGCTTCCCATTTTTTCCCCTTCTGCAGGCTGGGATTCAGACACGGTAGGTGGAGCTGAATCAGCAGTCTCAAAAAATGAGAGGTAAGCAGTATGCAGAACCTAGCAGAGCAAGAGTAGGAATCTGGGTCACTTAGGATTACAAAATCACTGCCAACACCCTAGATCATTTGCCCAGGGTCTTAGAGAGGAAAAAAAAATGCATATTCCTATTTTTTTTTGAGGTATTGTTGTTTATTTTCTGTTACTTGCTGCTGAACCTAATGCATGCCTAATCCACAGGGTTGTTTTAAAGATTAAATGAGATAGTATATGTCAAACACGTTGTATAGTTCCTGACACAGGGGAATGTCAATGTCAATATCGGATTGCTGCTATAATTATTAGGATAAAATAGCTCCATAAGCCCACTCTAAGGGTCAAATGAAAAATACAAGTGAATATGTTTCTTAATCTAAAAATCTAAATGTTGGTCATAATTATCATCATGTTTATTAAATTATCATAAATAATTAGCTAACTGTTAGCACAATCTATTTGGATCAGTCTATCTAGGCCAATAAAAATAGGTACAGACTTCATTACTCTCATTAGGTTTACTTAGTTTTAGTCAATTATGAATATTTAGAGGTTTATCATTATATTGATTCTTTAAAACTGATGAAATGCTTATTTGAGTAATTTAAAGGAAATATATAGAATCCAATGAAACTATGACCTCATTTATTTATTTACTTTTACCTTTAAAAAATTCTCCATTACAAAAAAATCAATGTAGTGTATGTAGTTAAAGTCAAGTACAATTACAAAATCTTAAATGAGAGGTTGTCTCCTTCCTTCTCTTCCCCACACCATTCTTCTTTTCTTTAAGATTTTATTCATTTATTTATTTATTCGAGAGAGAGAAAGAGAGAGAGATATCACAAGTATGGGGGAGGGGCAGAGAGAGAAGGAAGTTGCTGATGTGGGACTTGATTCCAGGACCCTGGGATCATGACCTGAGTTGAAGGCAAACACTTAACCGACTGAGCCACCCAGCACCCTCCCCACCCCATTCTTTAAAATTAAATCTATTAATGGTTTAATTCGTAATTCCTTGTGAACAAATATTTATTTTTTTTGTATAGTGACATGGACATACATTTTTCTCTTTATAAAATAAATGCAAGTTCAAAATTGTGGAAAAGAAACTTTTGCAATAGCTTTTGGGTTTTGTTTCATTTTGTTTTCCAATTTAAAATATCCCTTGAACATCTTTCCATATCAGTACATACCCATCTATCTCATTTCTAAACACCTTCTACGGAGTCATTAAAACTTTTTATTTATGAGTTATTGTTAAATAATTTGTGAATCAAAGGAGATTTCCCTTGAAATAAAATAATAGTGGGTAGCGACTCTGCACCCTGTGAGGATTTCATTAGATGATTCAGGAGAGTGGTTAGCCTGAAGTCTACACAGAGTAAATGATCACCAGGTATAAATATTAGCTATTATGGTATTGATAATAATGATAATTAAAATTGACCACTTTTCTGAGCTCAATCTCAATAAATTGCTATTGTCAAAGATGTGGTGTCTTATTCCCTACATCTATAAAACATTACTCTATATATAATATTCCTCATATTTTCAGTCTAGACCCTGCTTGGGCTCTGTTGTATGATGGAGGTGTGTCATGTTCTGGAGGACTGTCAGGCCCAGGCTGGTTCTCTCTAGGATCTGCTCAGCCCTTGACTGTCCAGCTTGGAGCCAAAATTAAACAAAAAAATATAGTCCACCCATGTGCCAGCTGCTGAGGCAGCAAAGAAGGCATTTAGCTTCTAGGGCATTTGGGAACCTAAATGATTCCTTGTCGGAAGGAGAGACGCCTGCTGGGTTAGGCCTTTGGGACTAGTAGGGATTAAATGGGCCTAATGGCTCCTGAATAGCAGCTACCAGGCAACCAATGACTTGGACTGCCCTGGGGAGATGAGTCACAGGGTGCAGTGGGTTGCAAGTCCCTGAGAGGAGCCAACTGGGGGTGTCTGCTCCCAGGAAGGGGCCTACCTGATATGGACCGATGGCTCTGGGAGAGACGGAGAGGGCTGTGACAGGAGCTATCTCTCAGAAGAGGCAAATGGGAAACTCACCTTGAAAGATGGTAGGCTTCACCTTATAAATCCCAGCATTTTGCCATTGTCCAAATGTCTTAAGTCTAATTATACCAGAACTTGAAAAACAGACTGAATTAGGGGAAAAAATGAAGTCAAATGATTTCAAACTAACAGATAATTCTGCCTTCAAAGATGTTAAGTGCCCAGGTAAATAATGTTAAAAATAAATCCAAGAGCACCTCATTTTCTAAAACTGGAGTGTTCAAGCATTTATATGTATCTGAGGTTGTTAGTAACTTTTTCCAGAACATTCCTGATTTCTTGTGAAGCTGGAGCCTTGAATGGTCATACCTGGATCAGAGATAACAGAGGACTCACTATCATGATATACTTTTTTACCTTTGTAGCATTCGAGGCTCTGAAATCTGTCTCTCATTGCTCTTGAAAAACTCTGGGTCTTAAAGAAGGAATGTCTTTCTAGAATGTATCTACCAGGGATGGGGAGCCTTTTGCTAATCCCCACAAAGTCTTCGCTGGTGGAGGTCTTGCTTGGATCTCAGTGGAAGTGCTTGCAACCACCACCATTCCTATTTATATGAAACCATTCTCAATCCCATAAACTCATAGAATCATGGCATTTAGAACTTGTGAAGTATCTTAGAAATTTCCAATTTGAACTCATTTTATAGAGGAGATAACTAAGTCACGGAGAAGAGATTTTCCTGAGTTTGTATAGCTAATAATTTTATTCAAGGACATTATAATATAATCTTTTATGAGTTTGTTCATAGCCCCATTTTTAATAATGTTATCACTAAAACTTTACTGTGTATTTATTGAGGTTTAAGCTGTAATTTCAAGCAGACAGGTGAAAATAAAGGTAATTCTTCTCACTGCTTAGGTCATAAGAAATGTCGGTGCCCAGTATAAACTTTCTTATTCTGCTGTTTTACTACAATTCAAGATTTCCAGTTACAATGTCATGGTCACTTCCTCTGAGAAATCTTTCCTTTCCTCTCCAGAATAGGCTGAGGATCCTTCCCATGTGCCGACCCATCACCTTGGCTTTCTCTCTGATAACATTTGTGACATTATATTATAGTTGTCATTTACATTTTGATTCCCTATAACCTAAGCTCTATCAAATGAAGGAGCCAAATAAGAGAGGTACAAAAATTGTAAATAATTAAATAGTTACAAAGTTTATAAAATTTACAATTACAATTTAAAATTTATAATTACAAAAATTAATTTACAAAGTTTGAAGATTTCTAAGTAAGTAGAGCAGAATATAACACTGTTAGTAGAGTTCCCTGTCTTTGCCTTTCTGTGCATATTTACATGTGGGGAAGTTGGAGGTATGTGGCACACACCATCTAGGGGACCTCCATGTTTCCTGCATCCTGAGGTTCACACCTTTTGTAATTCTCTCACCTTGTGTGTGACCAGAACCTTTGACTTTCTTCGAACCAAAGAATATGGGAGAGGTCCGGAGGTGTCGTTCTTGAGATTATGTTGCCTTATATAAGACTGCCTGGCAAGCAGACTACTCTAGAGGCTGTCCTTGCTGGCTCAGAGACAGAAGCCACAGGAAAGCCTGTATATCAGGGAGTGGCAGGTGACTTCTAGGACATGGGGGTGGTTGCTAGGAACTGAGGGCAACATCCAGCTGACACTCAACAAGAAGCCAAGATCTTCAGTCCTACAACTGCAAGGAAATGAGTTTTGCGAATAATATGAATAAATCTGGAGGAAGATTTCTTCCCTATTTAAGCTTCCCTATTTAAGCCCACACTGGGGAGGGTATGTGAGATGGTGAGTGCTGTGAATTGTGTAAAACTGATGAATCACAGACCTGTATCCCTGAAACAACTCGTACATCATATGTTAAAAAAAAAACAAAAACAAAAAACAGCCCAGCTGACAGCTTGCCTGCGGCTTTGTAAAACCTGAGAAAAGGACCCAACTAGGTCATGCCTAGACTTCCGACTCAGAAATTTAAGATAATAAATGTGTGCTGTTTTCAGCCACCACATTTGTGGTAATTCATCACACAGCAAGAGATAACTAGTATAAAGTGTTAGTTTATAAAGATACTGCATAAATAACTGCTCTCCATTGGAAGGAAGGAAGGGAGGGAAGGAGGAGGGAGGAATATAACTTCAGTTAAAGTTTCTAAATTTTTTAGAGGACTTATTTGGTCACTGTTTATTTGGTTTAGAAAGCATCCAAAGGGTGGCGCCTGGGTGGCTCAGTTGGTTGAGCGACTGCCTTCGGCTCGGGTCATGATCCCGGAGACCCGGGATCGAGCCCCACGTCGGGCTCCCTGCTCGGCGGGAAGCCTGCTTCTCCCTCTCTCGCTCCCCCTGCTTGTGTTCCCTCTCTGGCTGTGATTCCTCTCTGTCAAATAAATAAATAAATAAATAAATAAATAAAATCTTTAAAAAAAAAAAAAAAGAAAGCATCCAAAGAATTTACCTTAAAAGATTTTAGGAAAATAGCAAACATCAAATATCTATCTGCCCTGGGAGGTTTAGGCAAATTTTTATTGGCGAATTCTGTGAACATATAGGACTGAAGAGGTTCTTAGGAAGACAGGTGATTTATGTTTGTCTTCAGGTAAGGTTGTCCCACTTCCCAAGCATACAGTGACAATGATGATAATGTCATGAATATTATGAATTTCCATTTATTGAGTTCATCATACACGTCACACAGAATAGGAAGCAACTGGCTTTTACAGAGCACTTCAAATTGTTCATGTGTTGTACTGTGAACTTTATACAAATAATCCTATATTAAATAACAATAAGTCTTTCACAATAAGCCACAAGTATTTTCCCTCATTTTATGCACTCACATGGGCTCACACACTTGGCATATGTGCAGAGAGAGACACAGAGAGATAGTGCTTTACTCCAAATCGACCAGCAATTAAGTTGTGAAATTGTGATTCAAATACATAATTAACAGTTCTCACTACCTGGAGATTTCCCCAATCTGATTTCCAACTTTCATGCCATATATATAGCCCAAGTTTGCTACAGATGTGAAAAAGGCAATTCACAGAATAAAATGGTAAATGGCTTATAAGTATACAGTTCAATGGTTCCCCTCACTAGCCGTCAGAGAAACCATATTCATCAGGCTGGTAAAAATTAAAACATTCAGTAATATCAAGTGTTGGTGAGTCTGATTAGGTCAGTTTGCAATATTTGGACAGATTCACTATGTGTAGATCTAAGACCTAACCCTAGGGCCAGTGACCTAGTTTGTAGAAGCTAGAAGCTGGTTTCAACCTAGATCTATCATTGGAGAAATGGATAATTAAAATGCATTGGATGCCTCCTATGAAATAATGTGCAGTGGTTAGAAGCAACGAATTAGTACATTTAAGCATCATCTTAAAAATACAGCGTTGAATGATTAAGTAGTACAGGAGAGAATGAGATCTACTGTTCAGTACCGCTTACATATATTAAGGCATGCATGCATACATACAACCAGTTTATATATTTTTAAAAGACATTTACAATGACCTATATTGAACTCATTAAAAATGGCTGCCTGTAGAGGAGGGAAAGACAGACGGTGGGTGGTGGAAGAGGGATAGCAAATAGACTGAAAGCAAAAAACATATGACCAGGGGCACCTGGGTAGCTCAGTGGATTAAAGCCTTTGCCTTCGGCTCAGGTCATGATCTCAGGGTCCTGAGATAGAGGCCCGAGCCTGCTTCCTCCTCTCTCTGCCTGCCTCTCTGCCTACTTGTGATCTCTCTGTCAAATAAATACATAAAATCTTAAAAACAAAAACAAAAACAAAAACATGTGACCAGACTAATAATTGTTAATTATAAACTAACTAATACACCTCTCAACATTTGAGGTCCCCCAAAAGACACCTAAAAATTCTGGGGAATGAGGCTCTATTATTATTCACTAAAGACCTTATGTTGATCTTGGATATTTGAATTTAAAAATATGGGTATCCAACTTTTTACTGGAAAGAAGAGTTACATCAGGATAATGTACTCTCAAATGCTGAGGGGAATAGAGATTTTTTTTTCTAAAAATAAAGTGGATAATTTCTTAGATTTGTGTTTGGAGAAAACACAATGACAAATATTTTGGCAAGGTGTTAGAACTTATATATTAGTCTTGTCTTAATGAAAGAGAATCTGATGAAATCATCACATTTGAGCAGAGCAATCTTAGAGTAGATAACACTCTATGTATAAATAGCCAAAAGAGACTTTCAGCTTGGGTTTCCTGATGAATCCCACTTACATACTCTCTAACCAAGGACTGTGGGATCATACTCAGGTCTATGTGAATATACAGCTCAACAAGGCAGGGCACACCAATGGATTTTTTTTTTTTAAATTTCAGTCAGTCTGACCTCACAAGGAAAAAATTATAAGGAATAGTTGACATATGTCTTTTCCAAACCATTACACATATTTGACATTGTTTAGACACGTGGTTCAGAATACATTTTCAATCTGGTGTTTTAGAACTCGCTTAGGAAGTCACAAATTATAAATGAATAAGTGAATAAACAAATAAACCAATGAAAGCAAAGCAAATGAAAATAGAAAATACAAGGTGCATGTCTTTGCTATAAATATAATTGTCACCACTGGCTATGAATTTGAGGGAGTATGCCCTACAATAAATGCTATCATTTGGCTGAAAATCATTTTTGCCTAATTTGAAAAGTAGCAGATAGATGGAGGATAAAGAAAAAAAGGAAATTACTCCACTTATCTATACCTTTAGGGAATGATGAGATGTTTTATATAAGTAATTGATCACTTAACGCGATGACTACTTTTTTTTTGTTCACCCACCTCTTTTTCTTAATGTAAACACTTTCTGTAGAATTATCCAGTTTGTACAGTGGCTAGGAATTAATAATATGCCTTTAGGGATATGACCTCCAGGTATCCATCAGCTCTGATATAATAATCTCTGTAAAGGCCTTTGGAGTGTGACGACGTAACATCATACAGATAGCCTCGAACTCCTCATGTTTACAAGTCTTGTCTGCCTTTTATTGGTATCTTCCCTCTCAATCTTCAGTCGTTTCCTCCTGCCATGATTGCTTTAGCTCTTCTAATCTATCTTGGCCATCTCCATGCCTACCACATTTACATGCTCTCCCATTGGAAAAGAATCCATGGACTCTGTGAAAACCATGTAGAGTAGTTATTTTCTTCTTACTTCCTGGTGTGTGTATCCAACTTGAATACCCAAGGCAAATTCTAAAAGCATACTGCTACCCAGATTAGAAAATCTCTTCTGATTGAAATTATTTTAAATCAAACCATCACGATTTTTATTAGGATTTTCCTGTCTGCTAATAGGTAAATGTGTCCCATTTGGAGTTTATAGTTCATTCTACAAGGTGATCAACCAAAACACCAGATAAAATTTTATCAGTACCTACTTCATTGTGCAGCTTCTTCATTTTACTATTCAGTTCAAAATAAGTTGTTTTTTTTTCTTTGCTCTCCTGCTAACTCCAAAATTTTCCAGAGGCTAATAAAATCTGAATCTCAATAAGGTCCTAGCTATAGCAATAGCAAAATTTGGCATAGCTGAAGAGATAATGAATAAAACTTCCCAAGCTTTTTTTGTCATTAGCATGCTACTCTCTAGATACATAGAATAAGTCTCATGAATGAGGTTCTCTATGCCTCGCAGTAGAACTGTAACAAAATTTCAGTGAGCCACTTTTCCCTGGAGGCCCTCTAGAGTTGTGCTTTTAGCATGGCTGACTGTGCATAAATTGTGACCTACAAACATAAGCCTTTCAAACATTAAATACAATGCCCTGTTCCTAGTAGGTACTTTATGAATAGTAGAGCACCATTTTCCTCTCCTTACTCCTTAAAATAACATTAACCAGTAAACATTTCAACCTCATTTTTCAGAATGGAAATTAAAAATGACATGGGGCGCGTGGGTGGCTCAGTCCTTAAGCCTCTGCTTTCGACTCATGTCATGATTCTGGAGTCCTGGGATAGAGCCCTGCATCGGGCTCCCTGCTCAGCAGGAAGCCCGCTTCTCCCTCTCTCACTCCCCCTGCTTGTGTTCCCTCTCTAGCTGTATCTCTCTCTGTTAAATAAATTAAAAATAAATAAATAAATAAATAAATAAATAAATAAATAAATAATAAAAATCACAATAACCATTTGGCCCTACTTGGTCAGAATGAAAGAAGGTACATCTGAGTACTCAGGCTGGTTATAGAAGTTCAGTGGTAAAACTATTTCTATATTGGTCTACATTTTTCAACTTAAGAGGCTTTCTTAAGTGTCAGCCACTATCCCTCTTTGCAGAACTATAATTGCTAGAGTTGAGGAAGAGTTGGGCTATCTGGGTTGTGCACCAGGTCATGCGCTGCCAAGTCAATCAAATGGTCATCAGAGCAGCCTGAGGACAAACTGAATGCCTACGTGAGCAATTCTGATTCTGTAAGCACAGTTGGAGTGTACACAGGAGAAAAACACTTTAAAGGTCTAAAAAGCATAAACTGCAGGATGCTGGACTTCCACAACTCACCCTCCAATTCAGTAACATCTTCAGTCAGTATTAATGAAAAGTTCTTTCTCAGGGGCTCGCATTCTATTTTCCTGAAAGGAACAAAATATTTTAGAAGACTATCTTCTAATTCCTATCTTTGTTTCTTTAATATTATTAAATAATAATGCACAGTGAACTCTGATGTCATACTAAGACAATGCTTCTGTGTAAATCTCACATTTTGATTACACTCTTGGGTCACAAATATGACTCTATCGCAAATTTACATGAAATGCATAGTCCCCAAAGAAAGAACTTCATTCCCTAAAAATATGACAAAGCATTTAGGGGTATTTCTGAGCAGTAACATTCAAATCAAGATTACCAACAAGTAATAGGTGACCGTTTTCAATGAAGATAACTATAGAAAACAATTGAATCAGTTTACCATTTGTAGCATAAATAAAATAATCCATACTTGATGTATTCTGTGATACTTTAAAAATGTCTCAATCACAGAAAGTACAAAAAGAAACATATGTATATCTAATATTTTTCTCCTGATATACATATAAAGTATAAGAACTTGCATGGCAGCCAAAAAATTTATGTAATTTTTAAATTTGGTTTAAGAATGTCCAGTAGAAAGCCACTTTTAAAGCATAATATTAGAATAATTAAAATATCTAGAGTTCATTAAACTTAATATTCTTTTACTCTCACCTTAAAGTCAACAATTAATCCAAGTTATCATAATTTGTTTTGTAAACTACCTCAATTTAGTGCTTGCAGGACTAACATATCTGCAACTTTTCTTTAATATTTTTGGATTCAAAGTTATTGCTAAATTTCTGAAAATATTGGTATTCTTGCCTTCTATAGAAGGAGTTACTTTTTTGGAAGGGGAGGAGTTGTCTTTAAAGAAAACATGAAATATGAGTGGGCATTCAGTTACACACCATTTTAGTTTAACAGATAACATGATACTCTATGTGGAAAACCCAAAAGGCCCTACCCCCAAACTACTAGAACTCATACAATTTGGTAACGTGGCAGGATACAAAATCAATGCACAGAAATCAGTTGCATTCTTATACACTAACAATGAAAATATAGAAAGGGAAATCAGAGAATTGATTCCATTTATTATAGCACTAAAAACCATAAGATAACTTAGGAATAAACCTAACCAAAGAAGTCAAGGATCTGTACTTGAGGAACTACAGAACACTCATGAAAGAAATTGAAGAAGACACAAAAAGATGGAAGAGCATTCCATGCTCATGGATCAGAAGAATAAACATTGTCCAAATTTCTATACTGCCCAGAGCAATCTATACTTTCAATGCCATTCCGATCAAAATTCCACCAACATTCCTCAAAGCGTTGGAACAAACAATCCTAAAGTTTATATGGAACCAAAAAAGACCTCGAATCGCTAAGGAATTGCTGAAGAAGAAAAGCTAAGCTGGGGGCATCTCGTTACCTGACTTCAGGCTTTATTACAAAGCTGTGATCACCAAGACAGCATGGTACTGGCACAAAAACAGACACATAGACCAATGGAACAGCATAGAGAGTCTAGATATGGACTCTCAACTCTGTGGTCAAATCATCTTCAACAAAGCAGGAAAAAATATCTAGTGAAAAAAAAGATAGTCTCTTCAATAAATGGTGTTGGGAAAATTAGACAGCTACATATAGAAGAATGAGACTAGACCATTCTCTTACACCACACACAAAGAAAAACTCAAAATGGATGAAAGACCTCAGCACAGGGCAGAAATCTATCAAAATCCTAGAGGAGAACATAGGCAGTAACCTTTCTGACATGGGCCACAGCAACTTCTTTCAAGACACGTCTCCAAAGGCAAACAAAACAAAAGCGAAAATGAACTTTTAGGACTTCATCAAAATAAAACACTTCTGCACAGCAAAGGAAACAGTCAAGTAAACAAAAAGACAACCCATGGAATGGGAGAACATATTCGCCATGGCACTACAGACAAAGGGCTGATATCCAAGATCTATAAAGAACTCCTAAAACTCAACAACCAAAAAGAAGGTGAACACATCAAAAAATGGGCAAGAGACATGAAGAGGCACTTCTCCACAGAAGATATACAAATGGCTAACAGACACATGAAAAAATGTTCATTGTCACTAGCTATCAGGGAAATTCAAATCAAAACCACACTGAGATACCACTTTACACCAGTCAGAATGGCCAAAATTAACAAGTCAGGAAACAACAAGTGTTGGAGAGGCTGCGGAGAAAGGAGAACTCTCCTACACTGTTGGTGGGAATGCAAGTTGGTGCAGCCACTTTGGAAAACAGTGTGGAGATCCCTTAAAAAATTAAAAATAGAACTACCCTATGACCCTGCAATTGCACTACTGGGCATTTACCGCAAAGATACAGATGTAGTGAAAAGAAGGGCCATATGTACCCCCATGTTCATAGCAGCAATGGCCACAATTGCCAAACTGTGGAAAGAGCCAAGGTGCCCTTCAACAGATGAATGGATAAGGAAGACGTGGTAATATATACAATGGAATACTATGCCTCCATCAGAAAGGATGAATATCCAACTTTTCTAGCAACATGGACTGGATTG
>PITA01028494.1:0-19316 GCA_004023965.1 Spilogale gracilis
CCTTCGCTTGGCTCGGTAATGTAAGCTTAACACAACTTCTTTTATGTGTCGGGTTCATGAATTTTCCTCCCCTCTGAATCATCAACCCTAACCTTGTCTCTATTTTTTTTTTTTTTTTTTAAGATTTATGTTTTGGAAGGGGTGAGAGGGAGAAAGAATCAAGCAGACTCCGAGCTGAGCCCAGAGCCCAAATACAGGGCTCGATCTCAGTGACCCTGAGATCATGACCTGAGCAGAAACCAGGAGTTGGACTCTTAACTGGCTGAGCTACCCAGGCGCCCTTCCATCATTCTTTTTTTTTTTTTTTAAGATTTTATTTATTTGACAGAGAGAAACACAGCCAGAGAGGGAACACAAGCAGGGGGAGTGAGAGAGGGAGAAGCAGGCTTCCCGCTGAGCAGGGAGCCCGACGCGGGACTCGATCCTGGGTCTCCGGAATCATGACCTGAGTCTAAGGCAGTCGCTTAACCAACTGAGCCACCCAGGCCTCCCCCTTCCATCATTCTTAAATTATAGCTAACTCTATATTTATGAGAAGACTGAGGCTATTTGATATAAACCCCTTCTCTTTGCTCGTTTGGATGTCCAAGTGTCTCCCCAGTGCCTCCCTGCTTCTGTATTTGAGGTTGGTATCGTGCTTTCACTGTCTTTGCAAAGGCTTTCCCCAGAACTCTGCTTTTGATCATGTTCATGTCCACTTTACCCGGAGCTTCTTTCACTCACTTAAAATTATTTATACTTGCATTTTTTTTTTAAAATCCAAACTATGCTTCTGAAACAATAGTAAGATCACTTTAATACAGCCAGTGATAGCCGTTAGATACTGCCTTCTGGTCTTTCCTTCCTCACAGCAGCAGCATGGTGCATATGCAAGTTTGATTTCTGGGTTTTTAGTTGGCATTATGTCGTAAAAAGCTCATGATGTTATGCCAGCTAATATTATCTTCAGTGACTAAACTCTCATTGAACTTCTCTATGGTATTATTTTACCTTCTCTTGGTTGGATTTTTTTATCTTTACATTGTTTTTGCTTTTCATAGACTGATTATCTTTATGGATATGGCAATTTTATTCTTGTGAAGTATTTCCTGAGGTTAATAGGTCAAAGGACATAAATATTTAATGGCATTTAATACACATTTATCAACTTACTATTATAGTTTATACTTTTATTTTAACCAGATTAAATTAGCGATTATACATCTTCTGTGTATAAACAGCAGTGACATTCTTTTAATATTTTTATTTAAAGCAAATAAGCAGCGCACCTGGGTGGCTCAGTCGGGTAAGCGTCTGACTTCGGCTCAGGTCATGACCTCGGGGTCCTGGGATTGTGGGGCAAGCCAAACCCCCTCCACCCCGCTCCTCCCTATGGCGCTCCCTGCTTCTCCTTCTGCTCTTCCCCCTGCTTGTGCACACACACGCTCTCTCTCTCACACACAAATAAATAAAAATATTTATTTTAAAATTATTTTAAAGATTTTATTTATTTATTTGACACAGAGAGAGAGAGCGCACAAGCTGCGAAAAGCAGCAGAGAGAGAGGGAGAAGCAGGCTCTCTGCTGAGCAGGGAACCCGACCCCTGACTTGATCATGGCCAGCTGAGACACCCAGGTGCCCCAATAAAAATCTTTAAAAAAAAAAATGCAAATTAGAATCTTTACTTTCTTAAATAGGTATGTTTACCTTTGTGTAAATTGCATCTCTGTGCCTGTTGTTATAATACATTTAAAAGAGCTTGTCTGATACAAGTAAATCGCACTTGGATTTGAATTCCTACTTTGCCACTTTTCACCTCGATGACCTTTAAATAAAATAACTTTTCAAAGTCTCAGATGTAATGAGGATAAAACCAAAATGGGGATAAAATCAATCCAAGTTATAGGATGCAGCTAAAACAGGATGAAAATTTATGTTCTTGTAGTCATTAATTAGAACACCAAAAATAAACTTTTAAAAAGCTGGGGGGGGGAGGTTAATAGAAGAAATTAATGATCCATACTTTAAAATATAGACATGATTATTAATGCAAGAGATATTTTCTTAAATGGATAATTAAAATAGATCATCTTTGGCAGTCTGTTCAAGAAGTGAAATACAAATGTTAAGGAATGAGAAAGGGAACATAACTATAAACACAGAGATTATGAAAAATTTAATAGAGACTAGTATATACTAATACATTTGAAAATTTGGATATAATGGCCAATTTTGAGGAAATTCTAAGATATCAAAATTGAGGAAGAGTTAAGAACCGTAAACATACTATTTGTTAACCAATGAAAAATCTGAAGAGTTAGTGAAAACCACCTAAAATGACATGATGTCCAAAAGCTTTACTGGGTGATTCCACCAAACATTAAAGAGGAGATAACTGCTACATTATAAAAAGTATGCCTTTCAGGAGTTAGGGAAAGAATTCATTCTAGGATGGAAGTTTATTCCTGACAAAAATGTTAGAGCATTATACAAAACAGAAGCAACTACCAACCATTTTTACTGGTGCAAACCTAAGCACAGAAATCCTGCATAAATAAATGCATCAGTACTTTAATAATTTTTCATTGCCAGGCGATGGCAAGTAGATTAGTGCAGTACTCCTGTAAGAGATGAAGATGGAATAGTGGGTAATGCAGGTGGGGAGCGGTGCCTGGATTGATAGATACAATTCTAGATATATTTGGAAGGTAGAGCCAACAAGAGTTGCTGATTAATCCAGATGTGTGGCATAAAATAAGAAAGGAGAAATGATGGCATTTCACTTTGGCCTGAGCATATGAGAAGATGGGTTGCCATTACATGAATGGGAGTGTTGGCAGGAAGTCATTGTGGAGCGGGAAGTCATCAGGTGCTCAGGTTTGGGTGTTCTCTTTGGGATACCTAACAGATTTCTAAGTAGAGATGTTGAGGAGGTGGTGGTTGGATATGAGAGTCTGGAGTTTAGGTGAATGAAGTGAATGAGAGATACAGACTTGAGATTCCTCAGTAATATGGGGTGATTTAAGAACCACGAGCATATAAGGGGGTGTCACAGTACAAGGCTGCATGAGAGCACCTCGGATGTGAGTGTGGTTTGAATAGAGAAGAAAATATAAAGAACAGCCCAGGGCCAGGACATTTAAGAGTCTGAGATAGGAGGACGCCTTACAAAGACGGACAAGAAGTGTCGAGGAGGCAGCGGGGAAGCATGGGGGCATGTGCACAGCAATGCCGAAGACATTATGTCAAGGAAAACATGGTAGTCGGTGCTCGGGTGCTGCCCATTCTCCAAGGGAGTTGAGCAGTGTAGTCGTTGGTGGTCTTCATTAGAGCTGCTTCACTGGGTCGATTAGAGTTTGAGAGAGAGGAGAGAGAAATTGAAAGCAGTAAATATAGGCAACTGTTTCATGGAGTTTTGCCTTAAAAGGGAAGTGGGGGGAGCTAGATAGAAAGGGAACTGAGATTCTTTTTACTGAGCTGTAATCGACATAGGACATTTTCTTAGTTCAGATGTATGACTCAGTGGACATGATTGAGTATCTGTAAGGCCGCACGATCGCCCCCAGCCATCCCCACCTGTAAGGCCACATGATCGCCCCCAGCCATCCCCACCTGTAAGGCCACATGATCGCCCCCAGCCATCCCCACGCATTGTCTCCTCTTGCGATGAGGTCTTTAAGATCCACTCTTCAGCAACTTTCAAACACGTGACACAGCACTGTGAGCGGTCAGTGCCATGCTGTATGTGACACCCCAGGACTTAATTATTTTGTAAGTGGACGTGTGTACCTTTTGACCTTCTTTGTTCACTTTGCACACCCCTCAATTCCTGGGATATTTGGTTTTTAAAATGCTTTTTCTTAAAAAGAAGGGGTGGGGGTGTGTGGAGCTGTGTAAATGGCAGCGTGTTCATGTATTTATGGGAGTGATTCAGGAGACAGGAAATGCTGATACAGCACCAGGAGGGACCCTCGCCCACCAATGGAGCCTCTTCATGGCCAGATCAGTCTTTGCCTTTGGAACTGAGCTCCATTTACTCGTTTTCCATCTCTTTTCATACCATATCATGTATGAAGAACTTTAAATTGGTTATTGGAAAAATGAGTATAACAACAGAACAGTGGAACAAGTGGAAGAGAAAAACATGTTAGAATATTCTGGAGTAATTTCTCATGTTACTTGTATGCTCCCTCTAGTAGATAATCTCAGGCTAAGGTGCTGTGGCCCAGGGGTAGAAGTTACAACATGTGGAGAAGCAGATAGAAAGCATGTCTTTAAAATCTTCCTAAAAATAAATGAATGAATGAATGAATGAGTGAATGAATGAATAAATAAATAATTTTTTTTTTTTTTTAAGATTTTATTTATTTGACAGCGAGAAACACAGCGAGAGAGGGAACACAAGCAGGGGGAGTGAGAGAGGGAGAAGCAGGCTTCCTGCCGAGCAGGGAGCCCGATGTGGGGCTCGATCCCGGGTCTCCAGGATCATGACCTGAGCCGAAGGCAGACGCCCAACCAACTGAGCCACCCAGGCATCCCAATAAATAATTTTTTAAAAGTCTTCCTAAGTATGGTTTCCTTTAATCGGACCTCGGCTAAAAGGCGGGCCTTGGACAGTTAATGATGGTACTTATAAATAGGGACCTAGAGGGCAGACAGGTATAAGCTGTCCCCACTGATTATCGGCATATCTGTAAGACTGAGAAACCAGAGGAATAGTCAGTAGATGTAGTGTTCCCATTCAGGTAAAATGAATTTCTGGCATTTTGAATTTTGAGTATCATAGAGCCCAACAAGTCTTTCTTATTCCATTGGAAAATCACCCCACCTTAGTGAGGAAGAGGGGGTACCTACAAGCAAAATCCATGTTTTCCTTATAACACAGGCCAAAACAGCTTTGGGCAACCTGAGTTTTGTGGAGGCCTAAAAGACTTCTTAGAAAGTATGGTATGGTTAGTTTTAGCCTAAATTTCACTTCAGAGGCTTTGCTGCTGGTCCTTAACAGTAGCCACAGGGGCTTAAGAAATCTGTGTGGGGTGTTGGTTCTAAGCGTCTCAGCTTCCAGAAACAGCTGGCCGCAGAATACTTCTCTATACAACCAAAGTGCATCATTTGCTATATGGAAATATTGCAAACTGACCATTTAAAGACAATCATTTCTGTTTGCTTGTGCTTAAGATGAAGCCTATAGTCTTAACAGTGGACTACACACATGCATCATCTCCCTGTGAACGGTTTTGCTGATCCATCCTATTAATCACTAGGGCAATAGGCAATGTGTCGTTTCATCTAAAAAGCAGTATCAAACCATTATAGAAAAAAAAAAATTGGGGGCGCCTGGGTGGCTCAGTTGGTTGAGCGTCTGCCTTCGGCTTAGGTCATGGTCCCGGAGACCTGGGATCGAGCCTCACATCGGGCTCCCAGCTCGGCGGGAAGCCTGCTTCTCCCTCTCTCCCTCCCCCTGCTTGTGTTCCCTCTCTGGCTGTGTTTCTCTCTGTCAAATAAATAAATAAATAATAAAAAATTTAAGTGGAAACTAAACACATTCCTCTTTTGCAAGATTTTAAGTTGTGGCACCTATTTTGTCAGCTCTGTGGTAGCGAAGGGGCTCTGCGAAGGGCTAACTCCAGGGGCTGTACTGAGCCGGGCGCATAGCCTGCTTTGACTCTGCAGAACCAAAGGCTGAGAAAAGGCACATTTCTTCGTTGTATGAAAAAGAATACGCTCACGGTCTAGTGATAGAGTTGTTGCACATAAAATCCAGTTCCTCCTGGATTACAGTTTATTAAGTTAAAATGGCAGCAAAGTCATAAAGATGTTTTAACTTTGTCCTAGATGTTATCACGAGCCGATGCCTCCTTTCCTGTTTTCCGCAGTGAGCATGTGAACTCCGGGAGAGTGGGGGCTTTAGCTGACACCTGTAGTCGTGCTGGGCACTCTGCTGACGGAATAGTCGCTTGAATAAAGACTATTTCGCGCCGCCTTTCAGAAAGCGTCTCTTGGGTTAAGCACTTAGATACATCTTTTCTGTCCTCCATTTCTGCTAGCAGCCTTAAGCTTCCTGGAAGTGCTTGCTGTGTCCAGCAGTGATTTAAGACTGTTTTATCTCTTGGACTCCTTTTTCCTAAGTTAAGTAATTTTTAAGAAAAGGCCTTTCATGCCATGGACCTTTTTCATCCTAAATTTAATTAGTTAATATTAGTTGACATTATAGAAAGCCCTTTGAAAACTTCTTATAATATTCTTTAGGAATATTAAGTTTTTATTATTTCTGTTTCCTTGTGTTGAGCTAACCTGTTTGTAAGAAGTCCTCACTTACAGAAGCCCAGCCTACTCGCCTCTGCCCCTTCTAACAGGGCTTCACGGCCGCAGGTTTTTCTGTCCCCTCTGGACCTTGTGTCCTCCTGCGTTGCTCTCCCGTGGCCTCCAGCCTTCTGGATGTTTCTCACTTGGTGTGTGGTGCCTCCCTTGAGTGTCCCCACTGAGCTGCTGGTGTACCTGCCATCTTACCCTCTACCACACTTTTTTTTCTTTTAACATTTTATTTATTTATTCCTTAGAGAGAGAACACGAGAGGGGAAAGGTCAGAGGGAGAAGCAGACTCCCTGCTGAGCAGGGAACCTGGTGCAGGACTCCCTCCCGGGATCAGGACCCACCCAGGGACCTCCTGTACCGCACTTTGAAACAATTCTTTGTGCAGCATTTCCTTCCTGCTCAATTACAGAGCAGGACAAGTAAAGGTGGCTGCTACTCTGCTCCTTTCCTTTCCCTTTTCCTTTTTCCTTTTCCTTTTCCTTTTCCTTTCTTCTTTTCCCTGTAGTAGGTTAAGCTCAGGATGAGTGTTCTAGTCCCTTGGCTGATATTTAGGATTTTAAAACTTTTTAAAATAAGCATTTGCAAAGAACAGCACGCTCTTTTCTACGCACCCCATTCTCTTGGGCACCCGACTGACGCTTCTTATCTCTCATCTTTCTGATGATTAACTATCCTAACAGGTATGAGGTGATATCTCAGTGTGATTTTGATTTGCATTTCTGATGATTAGTGATATTAAACCTCTTTTCCTGCACCTGTTGGCCATTTGTATGTCTTCTTTGGAAAATGTATGTTCAGTTCCTCTGCCCATTTTTTTAATTGAGCTGTTTGGGATTATTTTGCTATTCAGGTGTATGAGTGCTTTTTTATATCTTAGATATTACTTCCTTATCAGGTAAATGATTTGCAAATATTTTCTCCCATTCCATGTTTGCCTTTTCATTTTGGTGACGGTTTCTTTTTGCTGTCTAGAAGCTGTTTGGTTTGATGCAGTCCCACTTTAATTTTGCCTTTGTTGCCTGTGCTTTTGATATATCGAGAAAATGATTGCCAAGACCAGTGTCAAAGAACTGTGTTTTCCTTGTGATTTCCTCTAGGCGTTTTACACTTTCAGATCTTAAATGTCAGTCTTTAATTCATTTGAGTTAAGGTCAGGGTCCAGTTTCATTCTTCTGCATGTGGGCAGTTTTTCTAGCACCATTTATTGAAGAAACTATGCTTCCCACATTGTATATTCCTGGTACCGTTCTTAAAGATAAGTGGACTTATGGGTGTGTTTCTGAGCTCTCCGTTCTGTTCCATTCAGCTGTGTGTCTCTTTTTATGCCAGTACCATATTACTTTGATTACTAGAGCCTTATAATGATCTTGTTTGAAATCAGTAGGTGTGATGATCCCAGTTTTGTTCTTTTTTTCTCAAGATTGCTTTTGATTTTCAGGGTCTTTTTGGTTACGTACAAATTTTAGGATTGTTTTTTTCTCTTTCTGTGGAGGGGGGGGAACCTTGGAATTTTGATAGGGATTGCATTGAATGAATAGATCAGTTTGGATACTATTGACATTTTAACTATATTAATTCTTCTAATCCCTGAACATGGAATTTCTTTCCATGTATTTTGTGTCTTCTTCTATTTCATTTTTCAATATTTTATAAGTTTCAGTCTACATATCTTACATCTCCTTGGTTAAATTTATTCCTAAATATTTTATTCTTTTTTGATACTGTTGTAAACAGCTTGCTGTTAGTGCATAGGAATGCAACTGATTTTTATATGTTGATTTTGTATGTCTGAATAAGTACGTATGTCATAAGGATTCATCTACTTGTCAGAGCTTAACATATTGTACATTTCAGTGTTTCTTAAATTTACCTAAAAATCTAAAAAAATATCGACACCTTAGGTTTGCTGTTTTCAGTTGTATAGCTTAGCATTTCTGAAACTACCTCTCTATATTCTAGGCCTGAGAAACTGCCTAAATATATTAAGGATATCATGAGTAAGATTTCTCACTGTTGCATGAGGGAATGACAGAGATGGAAATGGGGAGCATTAGAATGTCCATTGAATTGTTTAGCTGGAACTGGAGATATTCGTATGAATTCATGGTTTTTAATACCCCTGTATGTCTATGTAAGTAGATAAATACAGAATGCACATTTGTGTGTGTGTGTGTGTGTGTGTGTGTGTGTGTGTGTGTGTGTGTGTCTGAGTCTCATCAGTGAGAGGCCTTGAAGGCAAGGACGACGGTGGCACATGTAATTCCTGTGCTTCAATCCTAAACACCCCTTGCCATTGAAAGGAACTCGTATTTCTTTGAGAAACAGAAATGGCTAATACCA
The DNA here is from genome assembly GCA_004023965.1 of Spilogale gracilis. NCBI lineage: Eukaryota > Metazoa > Chordata > Mammalia > Carnivora > Mephitidae > Spilogale > Spilogale gracilis. Next base: position 8,636 of record PITA01028494.1, read on the forward strand.
GGGCTGGCAAAATATGTGATAAGAAAGTAAGAAAGTGTTGAAAGAATCATGATGGATGTCAGAGGAATACAGGAGCTAGCTTGAGGGGATTCCTGTTGGCCGACGCTGGGATAACTGGAGAATCAAAATGCATCTGTGATAATATTAATGGATGGTAACCTATTGACTAAAGTAAGAATCTGGGAGTCCAGACTCAGAGAAATGAGCGAATGAGGAGAATGGAAAGCTCTTCATCCCAGGAGAAGAGGCGATAGACTTCTGGCCCCAGCACTTCACTGCACTGTGGCTAAAAATGTAAAACCTGCTTCTGCTCTTGAAAAAACATCAGGTGGATCCTAATCGGCCCACACTGTATAAAACGTCAAGTTCAAGAAACACAAGGGAACGGCTGGGTTTGTTCTACATTAAACTATAGCAAATCAGGGGGCGCCTGGGTGGCTCAGTCATTAAGTGTCTGCCTTCGGCTCGGGTCATGATCCTGGAGACCCGGGATCAAGTCCTACGTGGGGCTCCCTGCTCGGCGGGAAGCCTGCTTCTCCCTCTCTCACTCCCCCTGCTTATGTCCCCTCTCTGGCTGTGTTTTTCTCTGTCAAATAAATAAAATCTTTAAAAAAAAATAAAATAAAAAAATAAACTATAGCAAATTAGCATGACAGCCCAGGGCCATCTGTGATCAGGAATTTGACCCTAGCCCAGCAGGATGGGTAACTGTAGGGGTATTATGGGGACAGTGTACGACATTTGAATGTGGAGTTTTAATTAACAAATGTTGCTGTGGCAGTGTTAAGATTTCTGATCTTGGTAACTATTTTAACTATCTAGGGGAATATTCTATTTCTTAGGAAATACACAGTGAAGTGGGGTAAAGGAGCACACTAATGTGTTCTCACATATTCAGAAAAAATATTTACGACTATGATGTGTGTGTATGTAGATAGAATAATAGATAATAGGTAATTAGCAAGGAAGGGAGAGGAGGGGAGGGGAGGGAAGAGACAGGCAGGGCAGGGCAAGGTGGACTAACTGGGAAGGAGAGAGCAAATAGGTCGAAATGTTAATATCGATAGTATCGAGCTTCTTATATTCTCATAGCTTTTTTATGAGTTTGAAATTATGTTAAAAATAAGTTAGAAAAAAGATAAAAAGAAATAGGGAAAAATTTAAAGAATGAGAAGATATTATTCAATTATTGAGGATTCTATTAAAAACTAAAAGTTGTTTTTCACACTCTTCAGTGTTTATCCAACACCTGTCTCATCATGTTTTCTAGTGAGTTGTCCTAGCCCTTTAGGACAGGCCAGTGATCTCTCCTAGAATCATGGGCTCTTGGGCCAGCAGGGGTCACGGATCTCCCACCGTTCAAGCTCTCATTTCATTTTTGAATTGCCTCTGATGTCTCCTGGTGAAGTGTTTTCCCATCTGTATTGTTTAAACACCTAATTCACGTTAGTAAGTCTGGGAGCCTTTGTTCTCTTGGCTAAGCCATCTACCACCAAGGATTAATACTGCCCCATTCATTACCATTATGTGTCATCAAACATTTTTATGGCGTGGCTCCCCTAGTTCCCTAACTGTTCTCAGTGCTCGTAGGCACCACAGCAAGCTCACAGGGGTGGTTCAGGACCTGCTACAGTCCCGGGGGACACACAGTGATGTCAATCACAGCTCGACAGAGTCCACAGTTTCAGTATTCGGTCCCTGCAGTCCTTTCGGTGAAGTCGCATCTTTACCAACCCATGTTTTCAGAAGTTGCTCTGATGGAAAGCAAGCTCTACACGATGAACATCCATGTGGAACAGAACGTGAGGGTGGCAGCATCCAGTTGGAGTCTAAGGTTCAAGAAGTTATGCATCACCCAGCTCGTTCTACATGAGAAGTCTAACTTGTTGAATTACGGAAGTCTCAGTGATACTCAGTATATGCTTTGGATGAGTTCTTACATAGAGTAAAGGCAGTGAAAGGACTTTGTGAAGTTAAAATGCTGTGCAAATACCAGTTCTGAGCAACTTCATTAATATACTCTTGTGATTTTCTATCAGTGAAGCTGTAGTCTTAAAAGTTTCGTTCACTGAATTGAACTGATTGATCTTTTAGTAAGCTTCCTTCATCACATTGTTTCCAAAGAATGCCTTGGGAAGGTGTGATTTGACATTCACCTCCACGTTTCCTCTGCCTTTCTTAGGTAATTCTGGTCCCGAGGAGCAAGATGGCCAGAGGCCAACAACCCAGCAGTCACGATGCTTAGTACTTCACAGTTATATATTATTTTTTAAGTTTTACACTGTGTTGAGGTTTGAATGATCCACTATGTAGACAGGGCTTTAATATTTGAGCGCTAATAGTACATTAATATGTAATAGTAACCATAATAAAACATTTTTCTCTTGTGATGCAGTTGTCATTGGCAATCAAAGGACGCAGGTGTACTAACCCATCTATTAGAATTGAAGCTTAATGACAAAATGAAAATCCTAGGTTGTAGATTATTGTAGACAGTGAGTGTTGAAAGGTAGTTTAAAGGCAGTGTGCTTTAGCCTCATTGCTCTACAAATGAGAGAAGGAAAGCTCTGAGACCCAGCGAAAGGAAACCCTGGAATAAACTGAGTATACTGAGACATGCCTTCTTGGTATCACTTGTATGATAGCCCAGTCCTTTCAGAAGAGACAGTGAACGGCTGTACTGTAGAATCATGTTGTCAAAGAAAGGAGCCTACCTACGCACCAGTTTTATAGGGACTCCTCCGTGGGGTGACTAGGAGCCATCTGAGGCTAGCTAAAATGCCCATGCCCCTCCCCAGAAGAAAAAGGAAGTGTTCAGAGATTTATTAGTTTGTGAACAGTATATATGTAGGGATAGGTTTTTAGGCATGACGGGTTTTGTGTGTGTGTCTGGGTCTAGGGAGTCAGACTCTATCATTATGACTTAGTCTCTATTTCTCTTAGCCTAGCTTTTCTTTGGGTTAGCTTCAGTCTCAGATAAGCTCTTTCCCAGGACTTTGGGGGGGAAAAATACAAAACGAATGGTTCTAATTAGTGGTAAGGGAGAGAGAGAGTATTTTAGAGCAAAATCTTTTCTCTGGAGTTCTTCAAAACTGGCAGTCATCAAATAGGATCTTGTTTGCAGATGATAAAGGAACAACACGAGCTTTTTGGCCCCATATCATGCTGTCATGCTGGGTAGGCATCGGAATTTCAGAGAGTTCGTGACTTTTTTCATGCAGACTTTCACCCCCACAGTGGTACCTGCCCCAAAGTAGGACTTGGAGAATATCTGCACCTAGAGAGTAACTGGGAAGTTATGACCAGCTGCCAACTAGGTAATCTTTTAGCAAAAGGAGTAACAAAACTTGGTCAGGAGGCCAGTGGTTTACCGTGGTTGTGTGTGCAACCAAGCAAGTAGGATGCACAGGCGTAAGGCGGTCAAGCGGAATGGGGAGCAAGCAGAGCACACACAGAGCAGAGAAGCTGGTTTTGAAGCAGACCCAAGAAGAGGCAGCAGTAGGTAAGAGTCTAAGAGCATGGTCTTTCTTGAAGTTGGTGCGAAAGCACGAGAATGCTTGGTAGGTTTCTGTTTGACACTTTAGAGTCGTTGTTTGTTAGTTTATTTCTCTTGTTCTCTCTGCTTGGGAAGCTCTTTCTCCAGATTTCTGCAAGTCTCATATCTTCACTCCTTTTCAGGGGGGGAATTCTTTCAGTTTCTGAGGATGCCTCTTACAGAAATGCTTTCTAAAATAAAACTGTAGTTACCGCTGGTGTTTGAGAACCCAACAGGGCTCACTTCTGAGACAGAAGACCTGAGCTACAACTCCATTACTCACCTGATGTCCACTGCCCTCTGATGGGACTCATAACGGTGTCTGGATCTCTACAACGTAGTGTCTTAATTCCTTTTGGTATATATTACACCTTGAGACAAGTCATCCTTCGTATTTCAATTTCTGGGGCCAGCGTGGACTAGAATCTGCTTATGGTCAGAAGCAGAGACAGGTGATGGATAATCAGCTGTCTCTTATAAGAAAGGTAGGGGAGGGTAGACTGATTCTAGGGCAAAAGGTATTAGGCTCCATTGGAGTCTGTTCAGATGTCCCGAGCCACGGAAGCCTTCCTCCCTGTCCATCCTATGGAGAGGGTAACTCTTTCCCTCCGGAGGTCTTGGCTTTTAGCCTTCCCTGCTCCCTTTCCTGCGTAGCAGCTCTCACCACCTATCACACTATAATATTCACTTACTTGTTTTCTTCCGCTTCAAATGTAAGTTTCTTGAAGACTGGAACTCTTTATTCTGTTAATTCCGTAGCATCTCTTCTTTCTAGAAGAGTGCTTATGTATAGTCGATTGTCAGGATTGCCGGGGCCTATCTGTGGAGTGATTGATTGATGAGTCATCTATTCTTTCATATATTTATCCACATTCACTCATTCCTTCACTTCATTGAGAACAGTGATCAAGAATACTGGCAAGTGTTGTCAGCGATGTGGCTGCAGCTAGAGAGTATGATGCCGAGCCAAATAGGTCAGTCCGAGAGAGACAAATACCATATGATTTCACTCTACGTGGAACTTAAGAAACAAAACAAATGGAAAGACACAGGGGTAGGGGGCAAGGGAGGAGAGAAATCAAGAAACAGACTCTCAACTCTTAAAGAACAGCCTGATGGTCACGAAGAGGAGGTGGGCGAGGAGCTGGAGGAGAGGTGATGGGGATGAGGGGCGCTTGTGACGAGCACCAGGTGACGTGTGGACGTGATGAATCGCTCTGTTCTGTACCTGACACTAGTATAGCGCTGTACGTTAACTATATTGGAATTTTGAAAAAAGAATAACAGCAAGTAATAAGCTTTTAGGAGCAAGAGATACCTAAATGATCAAGAAGAGAAAAGTGGCTTGAGACAGCGTTGTAGGCAGACAGTGAGCACATTTTGTAGAATGTGGGAGGCCGTCCTATGAGGACTCTGTGATTCTAAGTACAGTGAGAGGCCTCGGGGGTATTTTCAGCCAGGGAATGACAGAATTTTATTTTGTTCATAAAATTTACCATGGCTGTTGTTTGGAGATGAGGCTTAGGCAAGGAAGCTTGGTGGAAGGCAGTTTTCCAGTACTTTTAGAGAGGACACAGGGCTAGCTTGTGCTTGAAGTAGCTACGATTCAGCGTCCACCTTTTTCCCAAGCCCCATCCACCTGCTGTTGTGCCTGCTTGTGCAGCGAAGCCCAGAGTTTGGGGCTTGCAGTGGGACAGCTGGCACTGCCACGACCGCAACTGAGAGCTGCTGCCTTGCATCTAGGGAAGTCGAGATCCGAGGGGGGCCGTGGCCGCACTGGTCCGGGTGAATGGAGAGCAATAAATTCTGCTCCCCCCTTTCCCCATATCAGTTCACTTTTCTAGCATCTTAACAGTGTTTCATTCCGTTAGCAAACTTTTGTACTGCTTTTACTGGTTATATATAAAACTTGAGAAATAAAGAGGTAATTTGTAAAAATTAATATTTTAATATAAGTAAGTATACTGGAATCTAAATTCTGAATTTTAGCAATTTTAATTTTCAGTCTATTTTATATTAGATTACAATAGTTAAATAATGCTCTTCAAAAGCATAATGTGTAAAAGCATAAAAGAAAGTATATCAAGTTATACACGTTAATAGTATGTTTTGTAAACTAGAGGATTTTTATTTTGTTATATTTAGTTAAGACCTTTCTTTCTCTCTTTTTTATTAAAAGTACCAAGACACGAACATGCAGGGAGTTGTGTATGAACTGAACAGCTACATAGAACAGCGGCTGGATACCGGAGGGGACAACCAGCTGCTCCTCTATGAATTGAGTAGCATCATTAAAATAGGTAAGAAGTGTTTTGTATTCCTGCTGGTTAAAATTTGAACCGAAGTTTCTTTTATTCTGTTGCAGAAAATGGAAAAAGTAATACACTTACTACAAGGCAAATGCAAGTCATTTATTTACTTCTAGTCTTGGGCTAAATTTGAAGTGAAAATATTTTATTATGAAACTAACAGAATGAGTCAAGCCTAAAAGTTTCTAAGTTATCTAATCCCAAAAAAGTATCTGCCAGATATATAAATGGAATGTACTATGCTTTCTAAATAAAACCTAGTTTTCTTTGGAAAGTATGATTTTATTGAATTAAATCACGTCTTTATGAAGGAAGTCATTTTTAAGGAACAAAAACCATGTTAAATTTATTTGGGGAGATGACAGATTTATAAACTGTAATCGCCATTTTATTGATGAGGAAGCTGTGGCAAAGACAGGCAGATATGTTACTCAAGGCCACATGAGGAGAAGGATGAGGCAGGAGTCTACAGTCCGGCAATCGTCTGATAACATTATCCGTGGTCTGCTACGGTGATTGCCTTCAGATGGCCCTGAAGCAGTGTTAGGAGAGTTAAATTATGTTCTCTTCAGTGATGATGTGTGGATGTATATATATCATCCCTTTGGTTGATGCTAATATTTATTATTCATTATTATGACTATCCCATCTGGTATGTTTTGCACTTTAAAAATTAAATACAGTTCTTAAAGAATATTTCCAATAATTGTGATATTTAAAGTTTCACAGAGATACTATTACCTACTACATTGGCTGCTATATGCATTTGAGGATGCCACATCTTAAAATTTGCAATGACTGATGAATAATGAATGAAAACGCTCTAATTATGTGATTAAGTAAAGCCATAAGTTAATCTGCTCGGTTGACTGCATGACCATTAATTATGTTAACAGTCCTTTCACAAAGACTCCTATCTGAGGTCTCACCTTAAAGAGTTCATACGTGGTCTGTTCTTCCATTGAGATTAGTTTCTTCCCTTTTTATTACTTTGGCAGCCACAAAAGCTGATGGATTTGCACTGTATTTCCTTGGAGAGTGCAATAATGTAAGTATCTAAATTTAGATTTTGGTGCTCTAGATAAGAGAATGTTAAACAGATACACTGTGTTACAAACAACAGATGCGTGGGAATTAGGTACTTCAAACTTATTTTGTGTTCCGTTTCCATATACAGTTATTGCCAGCTGAAAAGTTTACCAGCATGACAGCATTTGGGCATAAAACCTTGTAACTTATTCATTGTTTTAGTTTAGGTTGATGGTACCCTATCTTGGGAATGGCATTTCTAGACTCCCTGTTTAGTACAGAAGCTATTTCAGCACTGTGGGCTATCCCTTGGAACACACAGTCTGCAGCAGAGTAAAAGGAGAACAAAAGTTTAGCATTTTTTATGTGATTTTTTAAGATTTCTTTGAGGCAACTCCAGCAGTGCTGGGGCGGAGTTACTAAGTGAGGGTCCCCGAGCTGTGATGGCCGTAGCTCAGACTGTCCATGGCACGGGGCTTGCAGCAGGCCGGGCCCTGTGTTTCTGGTTTAACTTACTCACAGCCCAGCCCACCATCAAATGCAGTGTGTAGGAAGCACTTTCCAAAGTACTTCAAGATGTTCAGTTGCTGGCATTTGATTTTTGTTATGATATTAAAACCATATACATAACACTTTAGAATAATGTTCTGAGCCAATAAGAATTATATTCATAGTGAAAATATACAGAAATCATTTATAAATATATTTGGAAAATTTTTACTATGTATTATGTGTTAGACATTGTTATTTGATATTTGGAATGTATTTTTGCAGTGTAATACTTGTATTCATGAGTAATCAAAATGAGTGCTATTTATATAAAATGTTAATAGGAATAGAGAGACAAGTATTCTGGGATGTTTGATAGTACTCTTGAATAATACAGTAGTGCAGAGGATGAATAGTAGTTGCCCAAAAATATTTATTGGCTGATTTACCGAACCCATACTTGATCCTCTTCATTTCTGCAGCCCTTCTTTCCTTTTGCATAGTAAAAATTTATGTTACAGGATTAAAAGCTCTTTAGGACAAGGACCTTTTCTTACTCATCTTCACATTCACCCAGCATTTCTCCTAGCATCTTCCATGTACAGAACAAGAGTATTTACTAAACTGAATTATTCAGAAATGACTACTACTTGTAAAAACTTTAGATGATATTTCAGGCTAATGGCTAAGCTACTAAAATAACAAATAGACCTTGTTCTTTACTGTTCATTCTAAAACTTTACTTCTGAAAGTTTGCCTTTTAGAAAGCTATTATATAATTTGCAGTTATATTTAAAATGTACTGGTGTATATGTTAGCTCAGGGTGCTCATGAGAATGTAGCATCTTCTTTGAGGCCCCCGGGGTCTGCAAACAATTCAAAGGGCTCCGCCTTGGTAGCTGAGTAAATACCACGTGACCCTTTCCCTTCAATCACAGCTATTTGTGACCCAAACTCAGACCAACCCATTTCTCTGCTGAAGCCTGGATCCTGGACTCAGCATTTCTAGCTCTTTACATGGAACTGTGAGGGTCCTGGCATCTAGTGATTGTGCCCGCTGGCTCCCCCTGGGGTCATTGCTTCCTTGGTCCTGCTTTGCTCAGCAGCATGTCCCTGGGGACCCCTGAGTGCCTCGCAGCCATTGTAGCCTCTTTCTGACCTTCCCAAGTCCATCGCACTCTTTCATGTGTTAATATAAAATGCTTCTCCTTCGGAGAATTCCCTCCACTCTGTAATTATGTATTTATCTGTAATTTGTTTGATTGTTTATCTGCTTTTCTCACTAGAATGTAATCTTCATGAAGGCAGAGACCTTGTCTTCCTGGGAGGATACTTTCAGGGGATAATTACTGCCTTTTGTTCACCACATTTTTCCTTATGTGTGTTCTGCCCAGGCAGCTAGCCCTTAATATTTCCCTGCCCTGGGGATTTCTGCGGGTTGGAAGATGATATTGCCTCAAGTCTTAAGTTCACTGAAGTGTATTTTCCTTCCCTTCTTCCTCCCTCCCTCCCCTCTTCCTTCCTTCTTTCCCTCCCTCCCCCCTTCCTCCTTCCCCCCCTTCCTCCCTCCCTCCTTTCCCTCCTTCCCTTCCTTCCTTCTTTCCTTTTTTCAAGTAGGCTCCTCACCTAGCGTGAGGCCCAACATGGGCCTGACACTCATGACCCTGAGTTCAAGACCTGAGCTGATCAAGAGTGAGACATTTAAGTGACTGAGTCCTCCAGGTGCCCCCGAAGTGTCTCTTTAGATGTGCTAGTACTGCTAGTACTGCTTTCTTCGCTCTTCATTTTTCCTGCATCTCAAGTCTTCCATTCAGAATCACTTTGCTTCTGTCCTGTAGAATTTCCCTTGGGAAGCTCTCCGTTTTTGTCTGAGTATGTCTTTTATGTCATCATTTTCTCGAAGTATATCTTTGCTGGATAGACAGTTTAGATTGATAAAAATTATCTCTCTGTATATTGACTTGAATGTAGTTACTTTTTTTAAATTTTTCTCAATTCTTCAGTATAGTTTTTTATTCTCTGGATAATTTTTCTAAGTTTATCTTTTATTTCTTGGAACATAAACTCTGTACCTCTTTAATATTTTTTATAGTCTTTCTGAATTTACATTTCTTGGCTTATGTATGTTGACATACTTCTAAAATGTAAGCTAACCATATTAAATTATATATAATACATAAATATACAAAATATATATATATTTGGCCCAGATGAGCAGATACATGTGTATTTTCTTAACACAAGGTGGCATATTACAGATAATTATAAATATTTTTCAAAAATTGCCTCAGGACTTTGAGTCACTGTTATAAAGCCTTAAATAACTCACACTTAGAATGTATATGATTTTGTGAAAAAATTATAATAATGTAACCCAAATAGACTGAGATAAAATTTGTAGTCTATATCAAAAATACTGAGGATTAAGATAGAGCCTGGGTGGCTTAGTCGTTAAGCGACTGCCTTCGGCTCAGGTCATGATCCTGGAGTCCCTGGATCGAGTCCCGCATCCGGCTCCCTGCTTGGCGCGGGAAGCCTGCTTCTCCCTCTCTCACTCTCCCTGCTTGTGTTCCCTCTCTCGCTGTGTTTCTCTCTGTCAAAAAATAAATGAAATCTTAAAAAAAAAAAGAGAGAGAGAGATGGGAAGAATTATAAAATTCTTATTTATAAAAGGATTAATTTCTTTCTTCATAAATAAGAATCAGCAGAAATAATTTCCAAAATTGATGCATTGAGAGATAGAATTTAAATAATATTTTAATATATCTAAAGTTCCACTAGTAGAATTAAAAACCCACATCAATATTACCAGAGAGGAGAACATTTAAAGAAAACATGGAAAGATAAGGAAAAGATAGAAAACAAAGTAAGTAGTATCAAAACACTAAAAATAAAACATAAAATAGATTGTGGAACTGCTTACAAAAGTATGTCACAACAAAATTGTAAGTAGAATGGGCCCAGCTATTGGAGAAAAAAAGCCTTAAATTAGTTTTAAAAACCCCACAACTGTCTTCTATTTTAGAGAGATACATATAAACAAAGGACTCAGGAGTAGTTGAAAATAAAATGGTTATTTTACAGCCATCTGGGTGGCTCGGTCGGTTAAGCATCTGCCTTCGGCTCAGGGCATGATCCCAGGGTCCTGACAGCGAGTCCCACTCTGGGCTCCCTGTTTAGCAGGGAGCTTGCTTTTCCCTCTCCTTCTGCCCTTCCTCACCCCCTGCTTGTGTTCTCTCTCTCTCTCAAATAAATTAATAAAACTTTTTAAAAAATAAAAATAAAATAAAAAGGTAATTTTAGATGAAGCAAACCTATT
>PITA01028495.1:0-19311 GCA_004023965.1 Spilogale gracilis
AAAAAAACCCTCAACAAAGTCGATTATTATTATTACTACTGCTGTAATTATTATTACTGAGAAGTTAGATAACATCTGACGACACATAGCTAATTAGCAGTTTAAGAAAGATTTTAACAAAAAGTTGGCTTGAACTCTAGTGCCATCCTGGGACACTGTGATTATTGCTGTATGGTTAACGTATATCCTACGGGGTTGAGAATGGTCAGGTAATAAATATTTTCTGTATTTTTGTTTGTGGCAAAAACCATATCCCATGAATATTCACGGGCCCCATCACATTTCCCAGCCTTGCCCTGCAGGTCTGTTAGGGCCATGTGATGAGCTCAGGCCCGTGAACTACAGTTGAAATGGCAGGTGTTAGCTAAATGGCAGGTAGGGGATCTGCCACCACAATCCATCTCTTTCCACACTCTGGTGTCTTAGTTGGCATAGCACAAGATGGCAAGAACCTAAATTCCCCAGTCACAAGGTGGCAGAAACCAAAATGCCTGAGTCATCCTTGCTAACCTGTACTAGACTTTGTATAAGAAGAAATAAACCTTTGCTCTGATAAGTCACTGAGACTTGAGGTCTCTCTATTATTGCAGTATGTTTTTCATCCAACAAGTATTTATTTTGGTCTTATAATTGTGTCAGGCAGTGTTCCAGGCACCAAGAATAGAAAGCTCCTGCCCTCAAAGAGCTTAATATTAAATTCTTCCTTACGGGAACAAACCTTGAATACTGACTTCATTATCACAATGATCTAACCTACTACATTAATCACACTGAAGCCTACATTTCTTTTTTTTTTTTTTTGAAGATATTATTTATTTATTTGGCTGAGAGAAGCACAGCTAGAGAGTGGCATAAGCAGGGGGAGCAGCAGAGGGAGAAGCAGGCTTCCTGCTGAGAAGGGAGCCCAAAGCCAGGCTCCATCCTGGGACTCCGGGAGGATGACCTGAGCCGAAGGCAGACACTTAACGACTGAGACACCCAGGTGCCCCAACATTTCTTATTTACATATTTCCAGTTTGTCTACAAAAAAGAAAAATAAGTCTAAATAGGCAATAAGAAGTGGTATTAGAGAATCAAGACAGGAAAAAATTTCCAGGTTAATAAATAACAGTTCTTTTTTTTAAATATATATATATATATATTTTTTTTTTATTGTTACTAAAGTTTTTTTTTTCCAGTGTTTCAAGATTCATTCCCCATTCCCCACACCCAGTGCTCCACGCTTTAGGTGTCCCCAGTACCCACCACCAGGCTCTCCCATCCCTCCACCCCCCTCCCCAGTTCATTTTTAAAGAAATTCTTTCTCAGGGTGGGAGTAAGAGGTTATATTCCCTCATAGGAAGAATAAAAAGCCATTTAGGAATCAAAATGTTTACAAGTTATCTAAATTTCACTGACTTATCTATAAAACAATTTTTGTACTTTTTAGAAGAGGATATTAAAGCTTATCAAATAATATATTTAAAAATGGACAGTAGAACCCTGTTTTCATACACACAACAAAGAGCAGTATTCTTTTTTATTCTTTTATCTTTTTTATTTAAATTAAATAATTAACATATAATAATGTATTATTTGTTTCAGGGGCACAAGTCTGTGATTCATTAGTCTTGATAATACCCTGTGCAAAGAGCAGTATTCTTAAATCCAAATGATATTGATTCACTGTACAATTATAAAAAGACCTAATCACTACCTACGTTTAGCAGTTTCATGTTCTCCGAAGTCTGGGTTTTTGTCTCTTTGGGTATGTACTTTTGTAACTGCCTTAATCTTTTTGGGAATGATTTAGAGATGTATAGAATATATAACCAAATAAATATTCACCTTTAGAGAAGATGATCAAAAGAAGAGTTGAATGACACATTCCAGATTGGAACTGGTTTTAGAAATCATGATCTAAGTTAACATTATTCTTCTTAGCCTACTGAAAGATTCAGCCTTTGTTTATCATGCACCCCAACCTCACATAGTACCTGTACCACAAAGCAAAATTATCACTTAATGCATTTTCCAAAGTCTCACATAGAATTAAAATAGTAAATTTAAGGAATTAGTTGATTGCTTAAGAACACCATATACATCAAAAAAGAAACCACACATTGACGCTTTTCTTACAGAGCATGTTTTACCATACACTGGAAATCACAGATAATTCTGTGATATTTTATAGTACAAATATTTTTAAAGCTGGAGGTAATAATTTCATTTAATTTAATTAATCCCTCAACTAAAATGGAACTTATAGTACTAAGCTACATTTATATTTGGGTTCAGATCATTCAACAAGGAGTCAAATTCAGCCTTTTTTGTGCCTCAAGAAAACCAAACACACACCCACAATCAACCAATACAGGGAAGTTCATCATTATGAACTAAATCTTAAGATCTTCACATTTTTTGTTAATCTTTGTAGCATAACTGAATCTATTCATTAACTCAAATAATTATTTAATGAATCAATTAGAAAAAAAAAACCTGCCCAAGGTATAAGACACAAATATAACATTAAATTTACTCTTTTGAAATTCACTGCAGCCATTGCCATGTGTGAGCATATGGGAAAAAACTATTATCAAACATCACAAAACATTCAGTCATAAAAAGAGGATTGTTAATTATCCTGATAGTATAGATATCTTAATGATTTATTTTATGATTCAAGATGTACCATGTTTTTACAATAATGTTTGTTATATGTTTAATAATTTACCCATGGACAGTCCATGCACTAAAACATATATGTTGGGATTTTTTTAATGTATGCAAAATTAAATGCAATGTATAAAACCAGATATAGAAGAAAGTCAGAGTTGGGCTTCCATGAATAACACACAGGAGAAGAAATCCCTTAAAAGGAGAAGCTAAGGGGCGCCTGGGTGGCTCAGTCGGTTAAGCAGCTGCCTTCAGCTCAGGTCATGATTACAGAGTCCTGGGAAGAGTCCCACATCAGGCTCCCTGCTCAGCCAGGAGCCTACTTCTCCCTCTCCCTCTGGCTGTCATTACCCCTTGCTTGTGCTCTTGCTCCCTCTCTGTAGTAAATAAATAACAAATATTAAAAAAAAAAAAAAAAAAAAAAAAAAGGAGAAGCTAAGGTAAAAATTTTCTTTCTCGGAGCACCTGGGTGGCTCAGTTGGTTGGGCGACTGCCTTCGGCTCAGGTCATGATCCTGGAGACCTGGGACCGAGCCCCGCATCGGGCTGCCTGCTCGGCGGGAAGCCTGCTTCTCCCTCTCTCTCTCCTCTTGAAAAAAAAATTTTCTTTCTCTGTTACAGGAAAAACTAAAATAATGAAGGAAAGGTTTATCAGTTTCTATCTCAAAATCATAGCCATTCATTTATAAAATATTAAGAACTTCAAATATATCCATACTCAACCTGCTGATTCCCTTAAGCCATATTTATAGGAAGTCAATGCCTACCTTGGGGTTTTGAGGTGCGTTACAATCTCCCCCCAAATTCAAAATACACAAATAATGCCATTTATTTCACAGACCAGCAAAAATGGTTTTCAGTTTCCCTGTTAGATTATACAGGTTTTCCCTTGTCTTGCCCCATCAAGAGATTTTTCCCTTTGTTGCTCTATTCCTCTAATGTTAGTATAAAAGTCTTCCCATAAGAGATGGCCCTCCAATTTTAAATGTAAAAATGTTAACCAAATAGTTTCATTGTCTTTGAAATAGAAACACCATAGACCCAGGAAATGCGATAAAGTTGATCAAATCAAGTTACTTTAAATTCAGTATGCCTTAAAAGCAAAGAACTGTTGTTGTTTTTTTTTAAACCATATAATCTTGACATCAGGTTTAATAGTATTTTTAAATGTCCTAGGTACTGGGATCTGAACATATCACTTAAAACTAAACCGTTCCATGGGCATTCCAGAATGCCTATTTTTAGGAATTCCCTGGTTTATTTATTTCCAGACCTATAAAACCTCTAAAAAGTGAATGCAGCCCATGAAATATTAGCTAACATCCTGAAATTTCTAAAGATCAAAAGAGAAAAACATGAATACTAAAAAATAATAAATCAGAGTGATCAGAATTTAGCTAAAAGACTAAGTTTTGATCTATTTAAAATAGCCACTTTCAGTGGCTAAGAAAATTATTACATGTATACACATAGTGCATTTATTATCCAGACATTTGAGTAATAAAATAAAATTCAAACAACTGGGAAAGTCATCTAGTAATATTTTATGTCTTTTTATAAAAGCACTGTCTTAACTAGAAAAAAAATTCAACATGTTCGGTCTTGGCTATCTTACCTAATAAGGTTTAAATAAAAAAATAGTAAGATCTCAAAAGACACTGAAGAACAATTTGACAATAACTTCAAAATGAGGCTATTTTTGTCATGTCCTTAGTAATATTTTAGACTTTATATATCACAAACATGTTTTGGAATTTATATAAAAGTGTTCTTTTTTCCTACTGGGGACCAATAGATCCTAGGCTTCTTTGCATTTAATCATAGTATGAGGGTTCTTGTTATATTTAACGACTACTCACTTCTGTTAAAACACTGTATACCAATAGAAGATTTTAAGAATTTCATAACAGAACTAGGGAAAAGACTTTCTAGTATAATAGTTGAGATTTGCAACTTCAGAATAAAACATTATGCCTTTGATAATTAATAGTGATGTGAAAGATTAAATGAGGCAAAATCCTAATAAAGTCTTCTTCGATAACCATTGAGGTTTGGTTTTTTTTCTGACTCATTGTTTAGCACATAGCTGTTGCTGAGTTCTTAACTCAAAGAGAAATAGGTTTTCAAGATTATAAGCTCAGCCACTACCATGCATAGGCAGTCTGTTCTTTAATAACAGTAACCGTATCATTCATCTTGTATCCCTAGTTTTTACAAGCTGCAGGTTTCTGTGATAGGTACTTAGTAAAGATGTACTGAATACATAAATGGTAGAATCATCAGTAATCAATCAGTCAGTACATAGATATTTCCTTGCACAGAAAATGTAAGGAGGCAGAAAGAGATTCTGCTTTGCAGCCAAAAAGAACCTCAATGGGTTCAATCTCTTTATTTTTAGTTCTACTTATATTTATAATTCTCGCTTCATTAATTTGAACCTTTTGTGAAAATCCGACATTAGAAAATCATTTTAAATGATTCATAACCAACTCAAGCATCAGTAAACATTTAGAGATGACAAGTTAATAACATTTAGATAACTGTTAGGTTAACACTGATTTTCGATAGCAAAATAACCAAAATGCAATTAAATCTATTAATGTACACTTACAAAATGTTAAGATGTTGAGAAATTGACTTGATTTTGAAAAGCAAGTAAACGGGAAGTGACGTTTCTCTGTTAAGTTTTTATTTACCCTCTTTTTTTTCAAAAGGCATTTATTGCACATTTACGGAATTAAGTTATATTTTTGGACTTGGAAATCAAAGATGAGGATGCCCTGGTCCTGCCCCTGAGGCAGTCAGTCACCATGGAAAGGGAAAAACACAAACCTGTACAACTAATGGTAACACACGTCAGGATGTGATAAATGCTATGGGTACCCATGGACATGCAGGCAGTTTCCAACACACATTTCTGCGTGTATATATTCTTTGGTTAAAATCTGGACTCATCTGTTCAATACAACAGACTTCCAAAAATAGCAGCTTTTCCAGATTTTTTCAATTTGAAAAAGTAAAATTAAACAGCTCTGCAATTCTCTGTTCAACTGAGAAAAGAAAGCTAAGAAGGCTTACCTGTTTCTCAGGGCAATCCAGAGAGTGTTTGCACTTTCAATTCCCTGTCAGTCTATATTTTTGTAGAGGATCCCTACCAGTCCAAACTAAATATTATTCTTTTATCGTCTAACGTTACAAAGAGAATTTCTCTCCAGAATATAATGCGAGACCTCTTTCCTACAAAAGCTGCTTGTCGGAATATTAAAAAAAAAAAAAAATGTAGTAGGAGTAGCTAAAAGATTCAATGGCTTCTGTGTTCTTCAAGTAATTCAACTAAAAAATAAGGTCAACACTATTACAAATAATACACAGATTTCCTGTTGATAAAAGAACTATCTGGACAAGTTTGTTCTCTATATTTTCTGTAACTTCTTACTGATAACAACAGAAAAAATTGGAAATATGACATAATATAAAAAGCCACAACTTGAGACTCAAGAGACCTGGAACCTAAATATACTTGACCACATGTCTTTGTGCATTGTCTGTCTGGTAAGAAGCTGCGAGCAACCTAACTCTTCTGGTGATCAGGGTAAACACCATAGCATACCAAGAACGTGTGAGATGTCCCATAAAATAAGAAATTTCCAAAAAACACAGCTTGAAAGTGAACCCCAATAGATAACTCTGCCTCTAAAAGTGAAAACACTCTTTTCTCTAAATGGCTAGAGCAGTAAATCAGCACAGAGCAGCAGAAATAAAAAATAAATAAACAAACATTATCAAATAAAAATTTTACATGGAAAGTAAATAAAATGCTCTGAGTCATGACAAGCAACATTCCACTTGCTGTAATATTTTGATTTTTCAAGTTATTGAATATGCATGTATATAGATGCATATAAAGCTCAAAATAAGCAAAAAAAGTTCAGAGAGTCATTAATAAAGTTCATGCTTCACTTCTCTTTATCCCTTTGCTTTCAAAGAAGTCTTACTAGAAATTGACATTCTGCATCTGTACCCAAATGTTGGGAGATGATTTTTAAAAAGAACTTCAACCTACAGAAAGACTCTGGATTAAAAAATATAGCATAAGTTTTGAGATCTTTTTTATTGACAATTTTTGAAGTTCAGATTTAGTCCTAAGGTATAAAAAATATGAATTAGTTTTTGCTTTGGTAGTGGTTTGTTTTATGTGTTAATGCCCTCAGTAAACGGATAGGCTCATGGCAGCTAATGAAATGGCACAGTCCCATCGCTTGCAAGTGGTAGGGCCCAGATAGTCCGCCCAGAAATTCAGTTCTTCTCCTTTCAACTAAAGCACAGTCACAGGTGTAACTGATTATTGAAACCAAACATATATCATTCATCGACTCCTTACAAAAATATGCAGTGAGAGTCCACACCGTGCCACGTACAAAAGAGAGAAAATTCCAACACTGTGCTGGGTAAATGTTCAACAACTGCAGGGAGGGAGGAGACTTATTGTAGTAATTCCTTATTTATTAATGTATACGCTCCTATAATAACAGACTTCCATCTACCAACTTCACATTACTGAGCTTTCAGTTGGGAAGAGAGGTGCACAATAAACTCTTGTGAACCTGTGTGAGTTGGCTCCTGCCCATGTGAAAAATACACTGGCGTAGAGAGAGAGAAGCAACATACTAGTCACATATATGGTATATCAGTTACCAAAAAGTGTTGCAGAGCGAGGAAAAAAAAAAAAAAGGAAAGGAAAGGTTGGGAAGTTGGGTAGGCAGTGTAGATAGGAAGGGGCAATTTTAGATAGGATAGTCAAGAAAGATTCCCTTAAAAAATGACATTTGAGTAAAGCCCTGACAATGGTGGAGGAGTGAGCCAAAAGGACAATAAAGGAAGAACCCTTCAGGGAAGGGGACCTCTGGGTGGCTAAATGGTAAAGGCTTGGGTATTTATTTTAAGAATTTTGGTTTTTACCATAAGTGAAATGGAAACACATTGAAAGGTTTTTCAGTTTTGCTTCAGTTTTAGCCAAGGAGTGACACGATCTTACTTATACTTTTCAAAATATTCTTCTTCTTTATGTTGGAGAGTAAATCCTTTGGGAAGGAGCAAATGTGGAAACTGGTAATAATCCAGGCAAGAGGTAACAGTAGGTTGGATCAAAGTAGTAGTGGAGAGAATGCTGAGAAGGGGTGAGATTTCAGATATAGTTTGAATGTACAGACAACAGTATTTGCTAACAAATTGAACATGAAGTGCTGCCCCAAATTCCAAAGATTTTGTTCTAAGCAACTGGGAAAGGTAAATTTAGCATTCACTGAATTAGAACAGAGTAATTTTGGCAGAAAGATCAGGAACTTGGTTTGGTATATGCAGAGTTTGATATGCCTACTAGACATCTAAGCAAAGACAGAGAACAAGTAGTTGAGCATGGTCTGGTCTTGGGGAGAGATCTGGGTTGGAGATACAACTACAGAAGTAGTCAAGGTACTGATAATACTTAACATAGGGACTTTATTGGAGCACCGGAAGAATGAATGTAAATTTATTTAAAATTCATTCAGCTATTTAATAAACACATACTCCAGCACTGTTCTCATTGCTCTGCAAGTATTAACTCATTTAATTCTCATAACTCTAGAAGGTAGGTGTTCTTATTTTCCTCTTTTTACAAATTTAGAAACTAAATCACAGGGAGGTTAAATAACTTGCCCAAGGTCATATGTAAACGGCTAATAAGTGATCAACTTAGAGTTTCTAACCAAGGCTGTTCAGTTCCAGAATTCTTATTGCAGAAGGTCATGGAGTTGAGGCAGATCAGATCAATAAATCCTATTCATAGCCTGTAACATATTTTACTCCTCTATAGAAATTGTACTTAGGTTTAGAGAGAATAGATTTACCAATGTTTGTTTCCCTTTATATTTTTTCACATTTTCTGTAGCAAGCACATATTACTTCCTGAAACAGAAAAGATTGTTTTAAAATAATAGAAGGTGCAGACTTATTTTTTAAACCTTGTTTCAAAGGATGGATGTCATTCCCTGTTTACAGCACAGCTCAATGAGAAGATAACAATGAAAATCATTACAGAAAAACTGAATTGCTTTTTGTGTGGAACATGAATAAAGTTACCATAATTTAATATCCCAAGAACAATCCTGAGAGTAAAAGGGAGCACTATTAATTATACCATAACAACAGGCTAGAGTTAGGATTACCCTAAACATACCTGTAGTAGGAATAAGCACCCCACATAACCTCTTAAGAATAGAATATGTATGAATATAAGAATGCAGACTCTTACATGGTCCATGCATACTACCTTCTAAGTATGGTTGGTTGTAGATTAAATATATCTTTCCTTGCTGTTCTTGTTGTTTACCCTTCTACTAACAACGGGTTAGCACTGAGCATCAAAAAACAAACAGAGCACCCCTGGCATGCTATTATCTATGGGTACCGGAGACCTGGTACAGAGCGCTCAGCAGTCCTTACCATGGGAAAGAATAATACAGACTTCCGCATTTTGATGATTCAAGCCATGTTTCAAGTATTAGTAAAGACATATTGCTGGCATTAAGTATAAATAAAATCTAGTAAGAAATCACTTTACCCGGTGATAAATTTATAATCATTAAAAAGAATTATTTTCATTCCCATTCTAACTTAAGTGAACTGGGAAAGAAAAAACATTTAACTATCCATTTCTAATTCCCAAGTTATTATTAATGCTGCATAAACACTAACTTGATGTGGAACATAAGCAAGCTGAAATGCCAAAATGGAAATACAAGGGAATATACTGTACCTTGTTTTACCTGTAAGGAACACACACCTGACAAAAGGCAATTTTCACATCCAAGGTTGGTTCACTGCAGTAGTACAATAAATGGAGGCTCATAAATACCTATAGAAAAAGGGGGGGCATGAATTTCCAAATCACCTAATTGTTCATGATTTAATAGCATAATCTTTAATGTAAATTGAATTACACAAGGTGTCATGCATAACATATATTCAGCATAATCTGTATCCTGACTAGTGCTAGGTACTTTCATAAATCATAACTACTAGATAATAAAATAAGGTAAACTATCTTATTTTTATAATGACTAATTGCCATAATCATAAAGATTAGATATAAGGAGCTGGATATACTTAATAAGTTAAAATTTAGAACACCCTATTATACAGCATTTTCAGTTCTAGACATCTAACTTTAAAAATCCTAAACACATGCTCAAGAGCATATATATAAGGATGTTCATCCTAGAATAGAGGGGCTTTTAAATAAACTGTAATGGATAATAGAATCATATACAGGATGTGGAATAATTAAATTCAAGCTTAAGGTATCAGTACAGATAAATTTTTCAAACATGATGTTGAGTGGAGAAAAAGCAAGTCCCAAAGGGGATTGAAGACCACTGTATTATTAATATAATTTTTTTAATATACAAAATTATGTAAGTGGTTTTGTTATACAATCATAAAATCAAGACTAAAAAATGGGCATGATGTGAACATCCATTTAGTTTTGGTAGTTATGTACAAAGATTTCAATTATATTATTTTTTTCATATGTTTGAAAGATTTTATAATTTTGCAAAGCAGAGGATAAAGTCAATAATTTTTTAAGGAGAGGATAAATCATATAATAGTGATAATATCAAATTAGATATTACATTATATGAGTATGACAAAGCATCAGAGAAAACCAACTGAAATCTTTCTCAATTCAATCAGGCACACTTTACTGAAAGTTTATTGTATGCAAGACACAATTCTGTGAGTTAAAGAATTTTAAAACCACAATTGACACAAGACTTCTCTGTCGGACAATATGAATGACTAGATATTCTGAAAACCACACTCTGTAAAACTCCTAAAAAAGTTCGATGAACTATACAAAATATATATTTTTAATGCATAATCGAACTGCCGAAAGAAATAAAGAAAGGAAGGAAGGAAGGAAGGAAGGAAGGAAGAAAGAAAGAAAGAAAGAAAGAAAGAAAGAAAGAAAGAAAGAAAGAAAGAAAGATGGAAAGAAAGAAAATTCTGATAGGCTGAAAACAATGTGAAAGATTTCATCCAGAGAAGTAAATGAGAGAAGTTGCCACTTGGCCCCAGGCCATTTGCTCATATCTGAAGATGAGAACTTTAGTTTTTTAAAGAGTAGCACGTAGAATTCAGGGAAAAAAAATTTTAATTTAAAATCAAATTAGTTAACATCCAATGTAGTATTGGTTTCAGGAGTAGAATTTAGTGATTTATCACTTACATATAACACCAAGTGCTCCTCCTAAGAAGTGTCCTTCTTAATCCCCCACACCCAATTAACCCAACCCCCATCCACCTCCCATCCAGCAACTCTCGGTTTGTTCAATAAAGAAAGTTTTAAACAAACTTTAGGAGAGCTAGCAACACAATTCCAGACGGAAGGTCTGAATTGCAAGAAAAAATACACAGGAATTTGGCAGATTTTTTAAATTTAGGAAAGAATGAAAGGACAAGAACATACAAGACATTCCTGAAGAAGAACAAAGTAGGTGTTTGTCTGTGGAGGTTAAGGTGGAAAGCTGAAGTAAATGTATGTGGAATTGATGCAAAGATAGACTTATAAATTAATAAAGAACCCAAAATAGATACATACATACATGGAAGCCTAATTATGTTAAAGTCTGCATTTCAGATGTTTGGGGAAAGGAGAAATTATGCATTAAATCATGCTGAGACAAGAGGTCATGCATCATAAATATGGAGGGGCAAAGGGTAGGGAGTAAGCACACACCTGTTGAAAAACAGTTCTTTAATTAGGTCTTTCACATTTCTGCATGTCTTGAAAACAGAAGCACTGGCTGTTTTTATTCCAGACTATCTTCTCACAGGTAATTACATAGCAAACAGTCTTAGAAGAAAGAGATAGCATCTCCCTATGGAGCAAAGAGCACCTTTGATTACTCTGCAGTATAATAAAGATAAGCTGTCCTCTGGGGCAAGCCATGCTTACTGCCAATAATAAAGATTTGGGTTCCTTATGCTTGGAGTTCCTCTTCTATAAAATAACTCACTGTATATACAGGAGTCACCTGACTTTCTTTGAATCATCCTGTGGGGTTGGGGCCTGAGGGATTGGCATGAATATTGATATTCTATCTAATGCTATTAATGTGAGTAATAAAGACCAAGGATCCATGTCTACTTCTTCAATTTGCATATTTGTTTCATTATTATTTTTTAAAGGCCTCCATATATGAAATACTATTTGCTATGTCAAACATTTTATAATAGAAAACAATTCAGGTGACACAAAGAACTAGTGGTTGTTTATTCTTTTGCTGAGCATTGCTTTGTAGACACAAATGCCTGGAACCAAAACATTCATAATAGTCATTAATGGGAAATGATCTTAACCTAGATGTCCATCAACAGATGAATGGAGAAAGATGTGGTATATATACACAATGGAATACCATGCAGCCAACAAAAAGAATGAAATCCTGACATTTGCAATGACATGGATGGAACTGGAGGGTATTATGCTGAGCGAAATAAGTCAATCAGAGAAAGACAATTATCATATGATCTTCCTGATATGAGGAATTTGAGAGGCAGGGTGGGGGGTCGTGAGGGATAGGGAGGGGAAAAATGAAACAAGATGGGACTGGAGAGGGAGACAAACAATAAGAGACTCTTAATCTCAGGAAACAAACTGAGAGTTGCTGGGGGGTAGGGGTAGGGTTGCTGGGTTATGGAAAACATTAAAAAATAATAATTTTTTTAAAGTGGAAAATGATCTTAAAGAGAAATGCTGAGAGGTATAAAGGAGGAAGATAGAAGAAATTGTGTTTGATGATAACATTAAACTATTGAATTGAGAAATTCTGGAACTTTTGTTCTTCTAAACTTTCTGTTATATACGAAGTTACACCCTATAAAGTAATAACTAAAATATAGTCAGAAAGTAAAAAAATAAAACAAATAAACAGCCTACTTCTCAACTTTTAGTCTGTGAGATTGTTTTATCGTATCCATGAGATTTCCATGAGATTAATGTATCATTTTTGTCAATTACCTCTCTTTTTAAAAAATTTTAAATTTAGTTTTAGTTCAGGTGTAATTTACACATAGCAAAATGAACAATTTTTAAGTGTATAAGTTGATGAGTTTTGACAAATACACATATCCATGTAACTCACATTTCAATGAAGGTAAAAAATAGCCTGAAAACTCCCTGTCCTCTTTTTAGACAATATTCCCCACTCCCCAGGTAAACAATGTTCTAACTTCTTTCACTATAAATTGGATTTTCTTGTCCTAGAACTCATATAAATGAAACGATACAGTATGTATTCTCTTTTGTTGGGCTTCTTCTGCTCAGCATTATGCTGTTAGTATTCAGTGATATTGGCATAAATTTTAGTAATTGTTCATTTTATGGTTCAGTTTAATGCATCACTGTGTACTTATCCATTCTGCTTAATGGGAGGTGGATCATATTCCTAAAAGTAAAGTTAACAGTGTAACTGCCCTCTGCTTTAGGGCATTTGAAGTGTTTCTATTTTTTAATATTAATAATTCTGCTATGAATGCTTATGTATATATATTTTTTTGTATAAATATGTTTTCAGTCCTCTCAGGAAAAGTACCAAAAGAAAAAAATTGTTGGATCATAAGATTAGGAATATGTTTAATTTATGAAAACTGTCAGGCATATTATCAACTCCTGCAACAATGTATGAAAATTCAGTCATTTTACATCCTTGCCAACATTTGCTGTTATTAGTTTTCTAAACTTTAATTATTCTAATGAGCATTTAATAATATTTTATTATGGTTTCATTTTTTATTTCCTTAATTACTAATGATGTTGGGCTTATTTTCATATGTTTATTGGCCATTTATCATCTTTTATGAAATGTCTTTTCAAGTCTTATTCATTTGGTAGTAGATTGTGGGTAGAGACTTTTTATTATAAATTATAGAAATTCTTCATTTATTTCAGATAAAGATATACATTTTTGTCATATATGCATATTAAGAATATTTCCTTTCAGTCTGAAGTTTGCATATGGAACTTAGAAATGCTTTTAGTGAGTAATATTTAATTTTATGGAATTTATTTTATCATTTATTATTCTTTTATTCATAGTGGGCTTTCTTGATTCTGTTAAGGGATCTTTCTCAACACCAAGTTCAAAGATATTCTTCCACAATTTCTTCTCGAAGATTTACACTGTTTACTTTTAGGAATATGATCCACCTCCCATTAATTTTAATCTATGATGTGAGCATATGTTAAGGTATACTCTGAGGTTCATTTTTCTCCTTATGAATAACCAGTTGTTCAAGTATCTGTGGTCATAAAACTTTCCAATTTGAGTTGTCTTGTTCCTTGAGCCAAAAAAATCAATAGACTGTACAACTGTAGATCTATTTCAGTACTCTGTTCTCTTCCACGTGACTATTGTCTGCATTTACTCCAATATCATTCCATCTTGATAACTGAGCTTTATAAGTTCTTCAAATTACGTAAGTCCTCCAAATTTCTTTCTTCTTTTTATTTGAGAGACCCTTCTGGTCTTTGCCTTTCCATATGAACTTTAAAATCAGCCTGACATTTCAAAAACAATTTTTTTAACTTTCTGGAATTTGGCTGAGAAGATATCTTAACAATATTGGGGGTTTTTATCCATAATCATTGTGTTTTCCCCATTTATTTTAGTTCTCATTTACCTCAAGAATGTTTTGTAGTTGGCAGTGTATAGACCTTACATGTTTTTCTTTAAGTTTACTCTTTAGCATTTATATTTTATGCTAATATAGATGGTATATTTTTAATTTTCATTTCCTAAATGCTTATTTTTAAAAATAATATTAATTTTTGTAAGTGACCTTGCATTCTACCACACTACTAAATTCATTTATTAAATTTTATAAATATTGTATAAGTTGTGTAGGATTTTCCTTATACACAGAGAAGTTGTCTGCAAGTGATACTGTTTTTCTTTTTTCCTTTTCAATCTGCTTTTCCTTGCCTAATTGCTTACTCCAGTACACTGTTCAATAGAAGTGAGGAGATGCTGATGATCTTTGCCTTTTAATAGATGTATTTAGCCCATTCACATTTAAGGTGAATATGAATATTGCTGAGATCAAGCTCTACTATTTGTTTACTATTTTACGCCTGTATTCTTTATTCTATTTTCTCTCATTCTCAGTCTTTTTTTGAAGAATTATCTTTTTGTTTCCCATTTTTTAAAGATTTATTTATTTATTTGTTTATTTATTTATTTATTTATTTATTTGACAGAGAGAGAGAGAGATCACAAGTAGGCAGAGAGACAGCAGAGAGAGAGGAAGAAGCAGGCTCCCTCCTGAGCAGAGAGCCCAATGTGGGCCTGGAACCCACAACCTTGAGATCATGACCTGAGCAGAAAGCAGAGGCTTTATTTGAGTTCTAGGACAAGAAAATCTAATTAATAATCCTGTTATGAATGCTTATGTACATATATATTTTTGTATAAATATGTTTTCAGTCCTCTCAGGAAAAGTACCAAGAGAAAAAAATTGTTGGATCATAAGATTAGGAATATGTTTAATTTATGAAAACTGCCAGGCATATTATCAACTCCCTGCAACAATGTATGAAAATTCAGTCATTTTACATCCTTGCCAACATTTGCTGTTATTAGTTTTCTAAACTTTAATTATTCTAATGAGCATTTAATAATATTTTATTATGGTTTCATTTTTTATTTCCTTAATTACTAATGATGTTGAGCTTGTTTTCCATTTTATTTTGTCCAAAAGCTTACTATAGTTATACTTTGTTTTTAGTGGTTGTTCTAGAGTTTACAAACTGCATATTTAATTTTAAGTCATTTAGCTTCAAATAATATTATTCTACTTCATATACAGTTTAAGAAATTTATAATAGTATACTTCAATTTTCTCCTCTGGTCCTTTGAACAATTGTTGTCATATATTTCACTTACATGTATTTTATAAACCCCATAACAGACGGCTGTTATTTTTGTTTTAAATAAGCAATTCTATTTGAAAGAAATTAATATATTACAAAGAAAAGTATTTCACATTTGCTATATATTTTCTCTGAATAATTCTTTCATGCCTTTCTTTAAGGTTACCATAAATAGTGTTTTATTTTATTTCCATTTTCCAAATGCTCATTTCCAGCCTTTAAAATATGTCGTTCCATTCATTATTGTCTCATTATCATACAGCATGCATTAAGTGAGGAAATGTTCTCTCAGCCACTCTTCAATTTTTCCTTCAGTCTTCTCATAGCACTTTGTTTGTACTTTTATTAGGAATATCTTATGACATTGTAACCATTTGTTCATATGTCTGTTCCATACTATACTATGACCTTCTCAGGGAAAGTGACTATGTTTTATTCATGTTCACAACCCCAGGACCCAACACTATTCTTAATATATAGCTAATGTCGAGTAAATGTTTACTGAATAAAAGGAAAATCAAACAAACAAAAAAAACTTCTTCTCTAGCACAAATCTAAGTATTTTCATTATCTTCGCATATTGAGATCTCTGTTTTCAATAAATTCAATGCTAACAAATTAGGAATGAGGAGTTAATTAGTAGTGAAAGTATGAAAGAGTCCAACACAGATGACCTCAGAAATGCTACCCAGCAAGGCCGTTTTAGTTCTGTACTGCTGAATTGGGCATGTGGGAAATAATAATATCCAGCCCACCACCTGAAATGAACAATGTATTTTAATTTTTAATGAGTGAATAATCTTGCTGTGGAAAGCAAGCATCCTGACCTTTCCTGGTTGCATTATAAAGATTCCAAATGTAGCACCATGACTAAGTAACCAAGTCACTGCAGAAACTTCTTGTTCCATAAAGGGACATTAAAAGAAAAAGAATGTTCAGTATGATAATCTCAGTGAATTACAGAAAACTAGTTTGGTAATTATATTTCCTGATAGCACGGCAGAGAGCATTTGGCACCGTTGCATGGAAACAACATAAGTGGCCAGGACATTATCTCGATATTAGTCTAAAATGGAATTAGTGACAATATCTTGATGCAATATCGAACCTGTGAGTAGCTTGAAACAGGAGGGGATCATAATTTGGGAAATTTAGTATTTTCAATTACTAGTTGTTCTTCTGGGAAAAATCCCCACATGTGTACTCCTTGTTATGTACTATACTGAGTTTCTCTTCATTACATGCCTGTATGAGTTAATAGTTACTCTGAGCAAAGAAGTGGGCCAAGTTGTATGAATGAGATAAACTTAAGAATTTATTAGGTTAAGCTGGTGCACAGTAGCTGCTATAAAAGAATGTAACTATGATGTGTTTTAATAGCTTAGATCAATGCTTAAATTCTTTTATATTTAAGATGTGCCAACTAAACCACAGGAGGTTTGAGAAGCTTCACAGATGCAAAAATCAAATTGTTCTGGGCAGCTCCAGGCTCCCATGGTTTGTCACTGAAATGTAATACTTGCAAGAGAAAACTAAATGAACAATTGATTACAAAAAATGTTTTGTGACCCAGCACTTTCCAAGTTGAACTAATATAAAACAAATTCATATGTAAATAATCTTTGTATTTAGCACATATCAGACTTATTAACAGATGATTCTCTTAACAGCCTGTAAGCATATGTGCAATATTAGAATACAAAGTTATTGTTGATTACACACACACACACACACACACACACACACACACACACAAACTCCATCTCTTCTATGCCCAAAAGAATTCTGCCAACTATGTATTAAAAATGTACATACAAAAAATGAAAAGAAATATATCATGAAATAAGTAATTATCTTTTTAGTGCTGATAGAGAACATAGAATCAAATTTAATTTTCTATTAAGAACTGTGCATTTGATCACTTTAAGATATTATTTAGTCTTTTGGTCCACAGACTATCATTTAGACCAGAAGTCAGCAAACTGTGGCAGATGGACCAAATTCAACTTACCACCCATTTTTGTAAATAAAGTTTTATTGGAACACAGCCATCCATTAGTTTACATATTATCTAAGGCTGATTTCATACTATAATGGTAGATTTGAGTAACTGTGGTCTGCAAAGCTTAAAATATTAACTATCTGACCCTTTTTTAGAAAAGGTTGCCAGGGACACCTGCTGGCTGTCAGTAGAACATGCAGCTCTTGGTCTCAGAGTTGTGAGTTCAAGCCCCACACTGGGCATAGAGCTTACTTAAAAAATAAAACCTCTTAAAAAACTGCCAACCTCTGATTTAAAGCACCCTCAGCACAAACATCTAGAAGCATATTACCAACTTCAGTATAAAGGCAAAAATAATTTCATATCTCTAATCATAAGTATGTAATACAAAATACTTTCTAATAAATACTTAATATCTAATAAATACTACTCCTTTCCAAGTAATCTGTGTTTGTCTTTATCTAAAAGCTAAGTATTTCTTAAAATATTGTTCACGTAACAAGATAATTGCTTCCATAGAAATCCTCTGATAAACTTATTTAGCAGGAATAAAGCAATGGAGACCAGAATATAAGAGATGAGAAAGATGCAAATACATACCAGGGAGGATTATTAAGAGAAAGGACATATAAAATAAGAAACATAAAAACAGCAAAATTCACCAATTATATTGAGAATTATAATACATAAAAAATTTTTAAATTTTCTTAATATTGAACATACAGCCTTGCTTCTGGTCCTAGAAACCTGGTAGGCTTAGCTAACATGGAAACGCTTACATCACAAAACTCTAGATGATCTGGGTAAACTGAAACAAAAAGTAGTTACTGTGCAGTTGAATTTATATTAGAAGAGGAAAATTGCCAGTGGGGTTCTGAAGTTGGCTCCAGCAATCAGCTTGCAAAAGCTAATTGTGCACAGCTTTTCCCAACTCCAAGCTTGATGTCACCACTTCAGTAGTTTAAAATTGGCTTTGGTGGAAATATTTATACCATAGAAACTAGCAAATGCTACAAACCAACAAGCTTTCTTCAGAGAACTGGTGATTAAACATCTACTAGCACACCACTGGAAATTACCAGGTACCAGAAATGAAGGAAGAAATTAAAAAAATAAATCACAAATTTCCAGAAATATCGCAAGGAAAACAAATACCACAAGAGAGAATACTATAAAATAAGTATTCCACCACAAGAACTTTATATGATGAAAACAACTGGAAAGACCATAATTAAGAATGAGTGAAATAATTAAAGAATCAGAATGAGAGCAAGTGCCATAAGAAATAAACTATTACTATTACTATGATAAGAAAAGATTGACAGATTTGAAAAGGAATTAAACAGAAGTTGTGGGAAAAGTAGCTTTTAAATTAAAAGCCAATACAGAGATAAATTATAGAAACATGAACTCCATAGGCAACATGATGTCAATACAAACATATCTATCAATAATCACCCTCAATGTGAACGGACTAAACGCTAAATAAAAAGACACAGGGTTGCAGACTGGATAAAACGACAGGACCCATCCATATGCTGTCTACAAGAGACTCATCTTGAATCGAAAGACACTTCCAGATTGAAAGTGAGGGGATGGAAGACCATCTTTCACGCCAATGGACCCCAAAAGAAAGCCGGGGTAGCGATTCTCATATCAGACAAATTGGATTTTAGTCTAAA
>PITA01028496.1:0-19313 GCA_004023965.1 Spilogale gracilis
TCATGATTCCAGTCCCTCCGCTTGTATTTCCTCTCTCATTGTGTCTCTCTGTCAAGTAAAGAAATAAAATCTTAAAAAAAAAAAAAGAGAGGGAGATGACTAAAAAACCACAAAAGTTTCTTCCTGCCATAAAAAGGTTTTCACGTATGGTTTTCATTTGCTGTACAAGTGGAAACAAAAATTCTGGGTATTTATCACCCAACAGCACAGAGAAAGAGCACAATTAAGAATTTTTAACATAGGGGTCCCTGAGTGGCTCAGTCATTGGGCATCTCAGGTCACGATCCCGGAGTACCAGGGATCAAGCCCCCCATCAGGCTCCCTGCGCAGTCTCCCTGCTTGTGTTCCCCCTCTAGCTGTGTTTCTCTATCAAATAAATAAAATCTTAAAAAAAAAAAGAGAATTTTTAACATATATAATGAATGTTCACACTAATTACCGATGTTTAAAAACTAAGAAACTGAATCACTGCCTCATTCCAAGAGAGTTAAATTTAAAATTTAAATTTTCATATCACAAAGGAATTCTTAAAATCTCAATGAGAAACTGTTGACATTTTTTAAAGAATTCTATTTCCAAATTTAAAACAAATGAAATTCTACTCAGCTTCCAAATATTAATCATAAGGTACTGTTTCCAAGATACTGCAGAACAATTATCTGTCTTCAATACAACTGTTACTATTGCACTATTATTCATTCCAGCTCAAATTTTCAAATACATCTTTAATATAAGAACCCGGTTATGACAACTTCATTATACAGCAGAAAACAGGCTGTTAGTAAAGCATGGCAATATTTTTGAAAAACAGTAATAAGGGATTACACTTAAGGAAAAACTGATTAAGAATTCCATAGGGCCCATACGTGCTATGTTTATTACAGTTTTGCAAAATGTACTACAGTTTGTGAGACACTAACTCCACCATGTTAAAGTAAATAGCCTTTCATTCTCTTTGACTTTTAAACTCCGAGTAATATCCAATTTCAAAAAACAGCCCATTACTAAGTGTCAAATAATAACAGGCAGCATACTGCCACCCATACCCTGGTTTTAACTATAAGAGTGGTATTATGTTGGCATTGAATAATACTTTCTGATATACTACTTCTACCTATGAGACACCTTATTACCATAACCTTGAAAGCAAGGTTAGTTTACAAAGATTTATACACAAAATATTTTACTGCTTGATTCCAGTTCTTAAAGGTACAGCACTTGTCCAAACACTTGTCAATTATTAAAAAAAGTTCTGAATGCTGAAATGAAGAGACAGCAGAAAGTATTTTCAAAAGTTAAGATACTCAAACTATAAATGCCACAGCTGGTTAATAAATATGTATATGCATGCGCTTACGAAGTATTCTTGACAAAAATGTATTATCTGTACCTAATCATGTAGAACAATCTATAAACCCAGATTAAGAATCATTCTACAAAACAAACTACAAGACAAAACATCAATGTCATTAAAGATTTTTAAAAAGGTGACAGAGGGCTGTTCTGGATTAAAGGAGGTAACAACCAAATAAAATGGGTGGTTTCTGATATTTTGGACAAAAAAAAAAAAGAAAAAACATGATTATAATAATTGGGAAAATTTAAATATGAACTACTTGTTATACATTATCAATGTTAAATTTCTTAAACATGCTAATAGTATTGTGGTAATGTAGAACAATGTAGCTGTTCTAAAGAGATACATACTTAAGTGTTAAGGAATAAACAGTCCCCATGTTTGCAACTATTTTGAAAAGGATGGGAAGAGGGAGTTTAAGTGTAGAGGGTGTAGACAGCTAGACAGGGAGGCAGAACTCAACTGGCAAGGAATTCAGGTGAAGGGAACGTGGGTGTTATTTTTTCAACTTTTTCATATACATTACATATTCCAAAACAAAAAGGAGAGGGGCAAAAAAACTTCCAAAAAGTAAAATTTAAAAATCCAAATACCAACAGTTACCAATATGTATGCTGTGGCAATGCGATATACTTACAGACAGAAACCGAAAGAAAAAGAGGTCTACACGCATCATTATGAAATAAACGAAAAACTCAAATACAATTTTTTTTTTGAAAGAAATCCTGGGCTACTAAGCCCTTCCTTCAAAGGATTTTGACACAACGAACAAAATGCTGAGGATTTTAAGATTCTAAACTCTGCCTTAACCAAAAAAAAAGAAAGAAAGGCAGGCGTGTAATAATGTGAACAACCCAAAGTCCCTTACAGATTTTCAATAGATAGTACCATACAAGGGAAATTTTACTTCAAAATACAGTACTTGGGAAGTGGCCACGAGCTGTAGACTTTTAAATAGAGACAGATTTTCAGAGCATCCAGCAAGGATAATCCTGCATCGACTAATACTTTTTATGAAAGGCTTAGGACAGTGTGACCTTCAAAGCGGAAATTTTAATCCGCTGCCAAAAGAGCGAATAGACATGATGTTTAACAACATGGATGGGCTCGGTCAGATTAACCAAGAAGAGGCTAAATTTGCGAACACCACCGGGGAAACAAATATAGCCCCAATTCCAACCTGCCATGGGCCGCAGGCTTTCTAATCAGTAACAACGGCCTGACACTAAGGCCCTAACAAGTGGACAGTCTATCCCGCGCGGTCTCTGCTATTTTCACATTGCAAAAACGCTAACAGGCGTTTGCCATGAGGACTATTCCGGGCCCACCTGCGGCCATCTTAAGTTCGGGAAGAAAAAGGAAACGCGGGAGGCACTGAATACGAGGACCCGACGGAGACCAGAAATCGAGGGTGCACGAAAATACAACTTCTCTAAATTCTCCCTAAGGGCTCTGTGCAGAGGTTAACCCCCACACTCTAACTAACAAGGAGAGCAGGACCTCGGGGCCCCGCGCCCGGGTGCCCTAATCAAACATGGGCACCAAGGTAAACCCGGGCGGTCACGTGACGGGCACCGCGCGCCCCCGCCCCCGCTCTCCCCCGTGCCTCGGTACCCGAAGTCTCTATGGCGCCCGCGCCCCTCCCCCAGCCGAGCTCTAGCACTTACTCTGGGGGGTAAAGCCGCAGCTCTTCGATTTCTCCTAGGAAGGAAAAAAGGGTCCGCATCTGCTCGCTGGTCACCGCCGACGACAGATTGGTCACCTGAATCACCGCCGTAGGGGTAAGGCCGAAGCCTAAAGCCAAACCGAAGCCGCCTCCGCTGTTCATCACGACCCGCTGCTGCTGTCCTCCGCTCCCCAACGTCTACGACGCGTCAGCGACAGAGCCGGGAGAGCGAAGAACGCGCGGCCGCGAGCGCGCTCCCGTTAGCGAATTCACGGCGGCGGGCTGGTCTAGCCGCCCATTCCACAACTCTTTGCTCCCAGGGCTGCGCGCGCCGGCCGGAAGCGTCGCCCCGGCAACCCGGCGGGTCAGCGGAGGCTATAGCCTGGGGCTCCCTCCTGATAGTCTTCTCCGGGTTAGGATTTTTATCGATTTTCTTACCCCGGCTTCAGCTGAATCAAATTTCAGTACTCCTAAAAACGTAGGAGACCCAGGTCTTTCCAATCTTAAATCTAGGTACAACTGGGGAACCAAGAGGTCTGGTCTGCTGGTGCGGGGCTGAGAAGCAAAGAATGACTATCAGGCATCACGGACTAATGCTTGACCACCTCGTGATCACATGCAGGCCGCTGCCCCATCCCAACTACTGAAAACATTGGCCAGCGTCCTAATTTAAAAAAGAAATAAGAAGGGGGAGGGGATTTAGAAAATGTTTAAGTTCTACTTGAATTAAGAAAGGCAGTGAGATGAAAGCTATGTGGTCATTGTTTATAACTTGTCATTTAATCTCTCATTTCACAGGTACTAGTATTTATTGAGCCTTACATTCCAGACACCGTTAGACAAGGGCACATAAAAGACGGTTATAGGTGGTCCACATAGAACTTGTAACCCAGTGAGGGACAACTAAGCATGTGTTCCTGTGCTCCCAAAATACCATCCCCAGAACCTTGCCGAGGGTCCTGGAGGCCCTGTTGATGGGTTCGCAAGGCCAAAACAATTTTCAATATGATGCTAAGACTTTGTTGACCTTCTTCACTTAGTTGGCATTTACACACATGGTGTAAAAGCAATACTAGATTAAGCTGTCGCACCTTAGGAAACAAGATAGTGGTGCCAAACTACACTAATGTGCGGTGGTATTTTGTATTCTTCACCTCCCTGCAATCATAGCACACAAAATTTAACACTGTTTCAATATGTTAATCTAAGAATGTTCTTGACCAAGATGGTAAAATTTATTAATTTCATTAAATGTTCACCCTAGCATACACATCTAGAAATGGTAAGTACTTACATTGCCTGCCCAAGTAAGATGGTTGTCTCCAGAAAAAGCATTTGGATTGAGTATTCACACAAGAATAAAAATGTTGTAACACTTTTATATACCACTTCCCTTAATCTAGATTTACAGTACTTTTTCCCTAAAAAAATGGCAGTGATATTAAGGTGTATTTTTTTACATTATATAATGAAATATGTGAACATTTGAAAGGTCTCTACATCTCAACCAACAACTATTTTCAAAACAGCCAATGCATGCTATTACAAAATCAAAGTGGTAGATAGACTCATGGATTTTAATGTAGCAGAATACAAAAAGTTAATTGATACAGTTTCAGATTCAGTCCACACTGCAACTGAACTCTAAGAAACTGCCATATGTCAAGTTTGGTGTTGTATCAAAGAATATCTAGAATTATCTAGAAAGGCTATGAAAATAGTTTTCTCTTTTCCAATTCCTTATCTGTGTGAGACAGATTTTCTTCATATGTTTCAACCAAAATATATCCCAACAGACCGAATGCACAGATATGAAAATCCAGCTGTCTTCTATTAAGCCAGACATTAAAGAAAAATGAGAACTTTTTCAATGTAAAACAATGCCTCTCAAATTCTTTTTTGGAAAATATCATTTTATCATAAAATACATCATTTACATTGATATATAATAGGTTTTAAATGCTAAGTTTCCAATTTCTAATTGGTAAATATGGAAAGCTATCCTATAAACCTCTCAGTGTTCCTCAATAATTTCTAAGAGTATAAAGGGATCCTAAGTGAAGTTTGAGAACTACTACCAGAGGGATAAGCACAGACAAAATTGGGAGTATATAGGAGGGCCACTTAAACTTAGTCCTAATGGAAGACTTCCTAAAAGAGATGTTGCTTGTGCTGAATCTTAAACAAACAGGAATTAGCCAGGCTGGGGGAATTTAGGAGGAGGCAATGTAGGGCATTCCAGACAGAGTATGAAGAATACACAAATGCAGAAAGGCATAGGAGTCCAAGTGAGGTTCAGAATATTAAAAATTTATTCCTGCTAGACCAAAGGAACTAGAGATGCACAAGAAAGCTTGATAGAATGTGCTGTTTGTCATAGTAAGAGGTTCCTTTATTATACACTTTATATACTATTTATTTGGGAGCCGTTGAAGACCTTTGAGCAAGAGAATGACCATGATGTGTTTCATGTTTTAGAATGATCATTGTCGGGCACCTGGGTGGCTCAGTGGGTTAAAGCCCCTGCCTTTGGCTCAGGTCATGATCTCAGGATCCTGGGATAGAGGCCCATATCAGGCTCTCTACTCAGCAGGGAACCTGCTTCCTCCTCGCTCTCTCTGCCTGCCTCTCTGCCTGCTTGTGATCTCTCTCTGTGTTAAATAAATAAATAAATAAATAAAATCTTTACAATGATCGTTGTCACTGTGACATGAAGCTACATTAAAAAAGGTGGTGACTAGAGAAGCCTGAGTGGCTCAGTCAGTTAAGCATCTGCCTGCAGCTCAGGTCATGATCCCGGGGTCGTGGGATGGAGCTCCAAAGCAGGCTTGCTTCTCCCTCTCCTCTGCCCCTCCCTCCCACTTGTGCTCTTGCTCTCTCTTTCTCAAAAGAATAAAAACTCTTAACAAAAAGAAAAGAAAAGGGTGGGAACTAAAGGCAAAGTACTGGACCAAAGGGTAAGTGATGGTAATGACAGAAGACAGAAAGCAAGGAATAGCTCCAATTTTGGGAAGGACTGACCCTTTTAAAAATAAAATGAATAAAGGCTATCTACTTGGAAAAAATATAAATGGACATACACCCAGTTTTAGACACAATTTCAGGTGCCCACCTGAAGCCCAACCATGGATCCCTAGAATTAACAGTCACAAGTTTAGAATAGCAGTCCTCAGACTTCAGTACACGTCCAAGTCATCTAAAGGGAATGTTAAAACAGACTGCTGGCTTCCTCCCAAGTAGGTCTGCAGTGGGGCCTGAAAATTTAAATTTCTAACAAGTTCCCAAGTGCTGCTGGTGGTGGTGATCTGAGAACCCCACTCTCAGAACCCCTGGTTTAGAAGGTCATAAAAGAACTATATCTAGTTCTATATCTACTAATCTGTTGATGGTCAGGCAGTTGGAGGAATTTGTTTCTGGCCTGGGGGATTGTGTAATAGTGCCATAATTTAGGGCCAAAAAGAGTAAGGAAAGGCAGTTTTGTGAGGAATGAGCAAAAAATATTGAGGTCCATTATGGACAAGTTTCTGAAATGAAGTTGAGAGAAAACAGAATTAACAACAGTGTGTGACTTAAGCTTAGAAGTAGATGCCATTATGTCAAGCACATGTGTAGAGGAAGTACAGTGGGTAACACGAAAGGGATTAAAAAAAAAAAAGACAAACCCACGAAATCAAAGCAGGAGGTAAAGGGGAAGAGAGTAGTCTCCAAAGCTAAAGGAGAAAAAAATCCTAATAAGGAAAAAGTGAGGCATGGGGAGGAAAGAATGTTGAAAATTATCACATTCTGTAGAGATGACAAAATCAGGGACAAAATGTACCCATTGGTAGATATAATGTGACTATTGAGACAAAAGCTACACAAACTGGTTTAGAGAAGCCAAGTGCTAATATTTTGTTAAGGATTTTTTCTTTTTAAATGAGGGATATTAGGTTTTGGTTTTCTTTTTTCACCATGTGTTTATCTGAGTGGCATGATGTCCAGATAATATTGGTCTCATTGCACAAATTGGGAAATAGTCCTTCTTTCTCTGTTTTGTGAAGGAGTTACGTAGGAATGACACTTTTTTTTTTAATTAGAAATCACCTGTGAAGTCGTCTGCCTCTGTGAATTTTCCCTTCCTTCCTTCCTTCCTTCTTTCCTTCCTTCCTTCCTTCCTTCCTTCCTTCCTTCTTTCCTTCCTTCCTTCCTTCCTATTGAAGAATAGTTAACATACAATGTTACATTAGTTCAAGCTTTTCTTTATGAGGATATTTTTCATTACTGAATTAAATTTTTTTTCTTATAGGTCTCTTCAACTTTTCTACCTCTTAGAATAGTTATGTTAGTTTTTGTCTTTTGAAAAACTTATCCATTTCATCTAAGTTTTATCATTTGTTTATGAAAAGATGCTCAAATAATGCTTCTCATCCTTTCAATTTCTGAAAGGCCAGTACTAAGGTTCTCTCTTTCAATCCTCATATTGGTAATTTATGAATTCTCATTTTTCTTTGGTGGTCTGGATAAAGGTTTATCAGTTTTGTTGATCTTTTCAAAGAGGCATATTTTAGTTTTATTGATTTTCTCTAATTTCTTTCTGTTTTTTGTTCTATAGATTTCCATACTGATTTTATCATTTTCTCACTTCTGCCTGCTTTATGGTTGATCTGCTCTTATTTTCTGGTTTCTTAAGCAGAAGCTTACAGTATTGATTTGAGACTTTTTGCTTTCTAATATTTCCATTTAGGGCTATATATTTTCCTCTAAGCACTGTAGGGAATACTCTTTATTTAGAGATTTCAGAAAAGCTATTCAGAGCTAAATGTCTCACCAGAAACACGATACTATAAACTTCTTTTTGTTACTGATTTATAATTTAATTGTTGTGGTTGGAAAACATACTACAAATGATTTTAATTCTTTTAAATTTATTGAGACAAGTTTTACAGCTTGACATATGTTCTGTCCTGGAGATTGTTCTGTGGGCACTTGAAAAAAATGTGTATTCTGTTGTTGCATGGAATCTTCTGTAAAGTCATTTAGGACAGGTTGGTTGATCGTGCTAATATTCAAGGCTTTTATATGCTGACATAACATGCTATGCAGGATCCTGGTAGCAGAGAAGCTATCTTTGCTGCAGAGCCTGGTGGGGGGACATCCATGTACCGTGTAGGAGCTGGACTCTGGGAACACCATGTACTCTCCATACAGGAGCTGCCACTTAAAGGCCCCAGAATCAGCCAGGGAAATTAACAAGGGAAATCCTCTCCTGTTGTAGTGATTATTCATTGCTCTGTACTAAAATAGTTGAGCACTGTGCATCTGGCAAAGAAAAAATATTAAAAGGATCAATTTAAATACTATTTAAGCAATAATATAAATAACATTTTTTCCCACAGAGCTGACAGTCAAAAGTGAATTTCTAACCAAGAGAAAATAAAAAGGTCTTTCCTATGGTTGTGGCCATTAATGTCCCTGCTCAGTTTTTTGTTTTTATTTTTGTTTTTGTTTTCAAGTCTTTCTTTTTGACTTGCTTCCTAACTGTTGCCCCTCTGTGTGTATTGCCTGATAGTCAGCCACAGACTTCAAACCAGGAAAATTTCCAACCCTTGTCAACAGATTTGTGGGTTTAGGAATACATTCAAACTTCAGGAATGTGTTGAGTCTTGCTCAGCTTTTGCTTCCTACCAGTCCCTCTCAGGTCTGTCCTGCACCTGCTTGCAGCCCATCAGGCAGCCTGAGAGCTGTGAAGAGCTCATCTAGCTTCTCTATGGCCCTCTCAGAGCCAGGATGTGTCTCTGTTATGTTTCTTGCTAGCCACTCCCCCAACTAGAAGCATAACCTAAGATTAGCAGAATGGTGTATTCTACTTACTCATTTCTAGCGTATTTGTCACTTTTGTTGACCACACTACTGGGTGGTATTTTCTGCTCATTGGTACAAATCAATGCATTGATCTGTCAGTAAAGCTGCTGCTTTCCACAGCCAGCTCCACCTGGTAGAACATCATTGCCACTGGAGCAAGGGATAGGATGGGAATAGGAACAGCCCCAGCCAAGAACCCCACAGACTCACACAGCCCTTGCAACTAAGCAGGTTTCATTAATAAGCACTTCTCATTTTCTTTGCCTTTAGTCAATTTTCCAGAGCCTTGCAATGGCTGGTTCTGACAATTTTGTTTAGTTGTTTGTGGGAAAGAGCATTTGCCAACCACTTCACCCCACCATGGCCAGAAGTCCCTGCCAGTACACGTTGAAAAGGGCATTTATTCACACAGAAACAAAAATAAAATAATTTATCATATATCTGACCATTCAGAAAAACATTGACATTTTGGTTTATATACACTAAGGGGTTTTTTTGTATAAAGACACACATATTTTGACAAAATGCTACTGTGCCAGTCCCATGAAAAGTCTTTCCTGAATCCTCTTCTTTCTTGGTTTTCACTCTCATTTTGCTAGAGTACATCCCTAAGTAACATCCTAAAAAGATCTGTGCTACTAAAATTCTTCAGTCCTTATATATCCAAAAGATGTTTTCATTAATTGGCAGATTGATTAATTACCTGGATGGGGATAAAAATTATTCAAAATGATTGTGGAATCATTGCTCATTTATCATCTAGCATCCAGCAGGCTAATGCTTAGTTCACTACCAAATACTTAAAACATTATCAGTGACCAGACTTTCCTCTCTATAAACATTTATTTATTTATTTATTTATTTATTTATTTATTTATTTATTTATTTATATTTAAAATAGTCTCCTCGTTGAGCATGGAGCCCACTGAAGGGCTTGAACTCATGACCATGAGATGGAGACCTGAACTGAGATCAAGAGTTGCAAGTTTAATCAACTGAGTCACCCAGACATTCCTTCTGTACAAACTTTTAGAATTTACTAAGAAAGCCACCTGAAGTAGAGTTTATTTTACTTGGTTGAGAATAAAAAAGGTGGTTTTTGTTGTTGTTGTTGTTGTTGTTTAAGATTTTTAAGTACAGAGGCACCTGGGGGGCTCAGTTGGTTGAGTGACTGCCTTCGGCTCAGGTCATGATCTAGAGACCCAGGATCGAGCCCCCCATCAGGCTCCCTGCTCGGCAGGAAGCCTGTTTCTCTCTCTCCCACTCCCCCTGCTTGTGTTCCCTCTCTGGCTGTGTTTCTCCCTGTCAAATAAATAAAATCCTAAAAATAAAAAATATTTTTAAGTACACATTTAATTAAGAGTTTGAAAATTATATATTCAGAGTTTTAATTTCCTCTTGGGCTAGAATTACTAATATGTGTGTGTGCTTGTGCATGTGCATGTATATTTGTGAGTGTGTGTTGTAGGAATTTAAACGTCTCAAACTTTGACATAAAGTTCTTAATATCCCTTGATGATTTTTTTAATACTTAAAAGATCCATAATGCATGTCCCCTTTCTCCTTTGTAAAATACCTTTTTCTTCCATTATAAATATTAGAAGAATGTTATCAATGTTATTAGTTTATCAAAATGTATTTGGTGGGGCACCTGGTTGGCTCAGTCGGTTAAGCCTCTGCCTTCAGCTCAGGTCATGATCTCAGGGTCCTGGGACAGAGCCCCATGTCAGGCTCCCTGCTCAGCAGGAAGTCAGTTTCTCCTCCCTCTGCCTCTCCCTCCCTTCCTGTTCTCTCTCTCTCTCTCTCTCTCTCAAATACATGAAATATTTTTTAAAAATGTATTTGATTTTGTTTGCTTGTTTGTTTGAAGTAGACTGCATGCCCTGTGTGGAGCTCAGTGCTTGAATTCAGCCCTGAGATCAACGCTAAACCAAATGAGCCACCCAAGTGCCCCTATTTGTTTTCTACTTACTTAATGATCCTGATGTTCTTCCTTTAGGTTTAACTTGCAGCCATCTACAAGCGAGGAAGACAGTCTTCACCAGAAACTGAACTGGCTAGTATCATGAGCTTGGATTTCGAGCTCCACAACTGTAGGAAATAAATTTCTGTTGTTTAAAGTTTAATTACCGGGGCGCCTGGGTGGCTCAGTTGGTTAAGCAACTGTCTTCAGCTCAGGTCATGATCCTGGAGTCCCGGGATCAAGCCCTGCATCGGGCTGCCTGCTCGGCAGGAAGCCTGCTTCTCCCTCTCTTGCTCCCCCTGCTTGTGTTCCCTCTCTGGCTGTGTTTCTCTCTGTCAAATAAATAAATAAAATCTTTAAAAAAAAATAAAGTTTAATTACCAGTCTATGGT
The DNA here is from genome assembly GCA_004023965.1 of Spilogale gracilis. Lineage (NCBI taxonomy): Eukaryota > Metazoa > Chordata > Mammalia > Carnivora > Mephitidae > Spilogale > Spilogale gracilis. Next base: position 11,220 of record PITA01028496.1, read on the forward strand.
ATTTTTGTTATAGTAGCCTGAATGGACAAAGACACCAGACATATAAAGAACCAGATAAATGTCCTCAATTCTTTTTTTTTTTAAGATTTTATTTATTTGACAGAGAGAAATACAGCAGAAAGGGAACACAAGCAGGGGGGTGAGAGAGGGAGAAGCAGGCTTTCTGCTGAGCAGGGAGCCTGGTGTGGGGCTCGATCCTGGGTCTCCGGGATCATGACCTGAGCCAAACGCAGTCGCTTAACCAGCTGAGCCACCCAGGCGCCCCAATGTCCTCAATTCTTAAAGGGAAAAGATAATCAATAGATGTCAACTCTGAAATGACATATGTATTGAAATTAACATTTTTTTTTTAAGATTTCATTTATTTACTTGACAGAGAGAAACACAGCCAGAGAGGGAACACAAGTAGAGGGAGATAGAGAGGGAGAAGCAGGCTTCCCACCCAACATGGAGCTGGATGTGGGGCTCGATCCCAGGACTCGATTCCAGGACCCCGGGATCATGACCTGAGCCAAAGGCAGTTGCTTAACCTATTGAGCCACCCAGGCGCCCCAAAATTAACAATGTTTTTACCAGCTGTTATAACTATATGCCATGAGTTAAAGGTTAGTGCTCTTGAAATGAATGAAAAGAGTTTTTAGCAGAGAAACAAAAACAAAAACATAGAACTAAATAGACATTTTTGGAACTGAAAATACAAAAGCTCACTCATTAGCAGAATAAGGTAACAAAGGAAAGAGTCACTACTTGATAACAGAAAAAGAATTGGTCCAATTGGCAGATCTGATGTCTGGTAAGGGCTTATTTGCTGTTTCATAGACCCATCTCCTCACTACAACCTCAGCCAGCAACAAGGGGAAAAGCGAGCTTTCTCCAGCCTCTTTTCTTAGAGCATTACCTCCTGAAGGCACTTCCCGATGCTGTCACCTTGGGAGTTGGGATTTCAACATACGAATTGAGGGGGGAACATCAGTATTCAGCCTATCCCACCAAGTAATTTTAGGTTGTATCCTAGATATTTTGAATTTTGTATTTGAGTTGTGAGAGCTTGGATCCTATTAAAACCCTGTGTAGAATGTCTCTGCATATATACATATGTATCATCTATATTTGGACTTCAACTTCTGTCTCACTTTCTGTGAGTCATGGTTCCAATGTGAGTTCAGTTTTCAAAACCTTTGGTATGCTGCTTTAGAACTGTGCCATGTGGTTTGTGCCTCTCAGAGGTGGGTTGGGACTGGGGTGGTGGGTTTTGTTATAATTCAGTTTTTACATCTGTTGCTATCCTGCCAACAAGAAACAATGAATAAGTCTCTGATCTTAAGGGACTCACCATTTATTAGTTCAGTAAATTTGTTCAAAATATTTTGCTTGGGGCGCCTGGGTGGTTCAGTTGGTCAATGGGCTGCCTTTGGCTCAGGTCATGATTCCAGGGTCCTAAGATTGAGCCCCTCATCAGGCTCCCTGCTCAGCGGGGAATCTGTTGCTCCCTCTCCCTCTGCTGCTCCTCCTGCTTGTGCCCTCTCTCTAATAAATAAATAAAATCTTAAAAATAAATAAAATATTTTGCTAAGAAGATATTTATTACACTTGAAAAATCATTTACCAAACTGAACAACAGTAAGCAACGCTTAGAAAATGTTTTACTAATGATACACTGGTACGTAGTTGTCACTGTCTCCCTGTTGTATTACTAAATAGAGAACATAAAAATAAAAATGAAAACAGACCCTATGTAGTTTAGATGCTTCTGAAGCTTATGTCTTTCATGCATACATGCTGATCATTGTGCCATTGATGGAATAAGGCCACATTTTAAGTCAACACACAGGTATCCAACCTGAGACTTCGTAGAATCAGGTTAATATTTAACTGTGTTCAAGGATCTTTGAAACACAATAAAGCCAAATTAAACTCCTTTTTTAGGGGCCCCTGAGTGGTTCACTTGATTAAGCGACTGCTTTTGGCTCAGGTCATGATCCTGGAGACCCGGGATCAAGTCCCACATCAGGATTCCTGGTCGGCGGGAAGCCTGCTTCTCCCTCTCTGTCCCTCTGCTTGTGTTCCCTCTCTGGCTATGTTTCTCCCTGTCAAATAATAAATAAAATATTTTTAAAAAATAAAAATAAAATAAAAATAAGGAAGCCTGGGTGGCTCACATCATGATCCCAGAGACCCAGGATCAAGTCCCACATCGGGCTCCCTTCTCAGCCTGAAGCCTGCTTCTCCCTCTCTCACTCCCCCTGTTTGTGTTCCCTCTCTGGCTGTGTTTCTCTCTGTCAAATAAATAAAATCTTTTAAAAAAAATTTAAAAAGGGGTGCCTGGGTAGCTCAGTTGGTTAAGCGACTGCCTTCGGCTCAGGTCATGATCCTGGCGACCCAGCCCCATATTGGGTTCCCTGCTCAGCAGGAAGCCTGCTTCTCCCTCTCTCACTCCCCTGCTTGTGTTCCCTCTCTAGCTGTGTTTCTCTCTGTCAAATAAATAAATAAAATCTTTTAAAAAATTAAAAAAAAACAAATAAATAAAAATAAACTCCTTTTTAAAAATATAGTTTAGAAAATGTCTCAGGGATCTTTATTACAAATAATCAGGTCAAAGAGGACCTGTGATCTAGTAAAAAATCTAGGGAAATACAAGTTCCAATGACATATGGCAGAACCCCCTCAGGCTTATAATTACACAATAATAAACCAAAGGTCACCTTATGTTTCACAGAGGGTATTTGTATAAACATTCAAGATGATCAAGTTGAATTCCAAAATGAATACATTGATTACCTTACAGATAAGCTAAAAATATAAAAAATGTTGGAGAAGGTAAGGAAGACCTTTTAGTATGGAAAATAACATTCTTACATATTAAATTCAAAAGCATATTTATAGAAATATTTTAATCCTTTTCAAAAGAGCTACCTTAAATATCATAGTTGGTTTCCAATTATAGGTACTGCCTGCTTTCATTTTTCTGTTTTCATTTTTTAAAATAATCATATGTTCTGAGTGTGTATTTTTGTCAAACTTGGCAATGGTTATTTCATAATAGATGTTTAATACCTAAATTACTGTGCTATTTTAAGTATTCTGGTTTTCAAGTATTACATTTTTTATTATCAAAAAATACATTTGAATTTAACATTAAAAAAAAAAACTTGGCAACTTACAAGTGTATAATACAGTTTAATTAACTACAATCACCATGCCCTATGTTAGATCCCCACATATTATTCATGCGATAACTGGAAGTTTATACCCTTTCACCAACATCTCCCCATTTCTCACACTGCCTCAGCCCCTGGTAACCACCACACCACTCTACTCTGTTTCTAGGTGTTTGGCTTTTTTAGTTGCAACACATAAATGAAATCAAACAGTATTCGTCTTTCTCTGACTTATTTCACTTAGTATCATGCCTTCATGGTCCACCCATATTGTCACAAATTGAAGTGTTTTCTTCTTTCTCATCACTGAAAAACATAACTATATCTCATACCTTCATCCATTTATCCATTATCAGACATCTAGGATATTTCCATGTCTTGGCTATTGTGCATAATGCTACAATGAACATGGGAATGCAGACATCTTTTCAAGATCCTGATTTCATTTCTTTTGGATAAATAACCAGGAGTGGAATTGTTAGATGACAGGATAGTTCTATTTTTAACTTTTTGAGGAATCTCCATACTCTTTTCCACAGCGGCTGCACCAGTTTACAATCCCACCACAATGTACAAGGTTCCCTTTTCTCCACATCCTTGCCAGCATCAATAATCTTTTGTCTTGTTAATGACCACCATTCTGACAGGTGCAGGATAATATCTCATTGTGGCTTTGATTTGCCTTTTCTGGATGATTACTGAAGTAAAGCCAGTTTTTAAAAAAATATTTTATTTATTTATTTGACAGAGTGAAACACAGCTAGAGAGGGAACACAAGTGGAGGGACTGAGAGAGGGAGAAGCAGGCTTCCTGCTGAGCAGGGAGCCCAATGTGGGGCCCAATCCCTGGTCTCCAGGATCATGACCTGAGTGGAAAGCAGTCGCTTAACCAACTGAGCCACGAAGGCGCCACATGCAAATTTTTATGTACATGTTAGTCATTAGGATTTCTTTGGAGAAATGTCAGTTCAGTTCCTGGGCTCATTTTTAAATCAGATTGTGTTTTTTGTTTTTGCTTGCTTTTTTGCTATTGAATTGTTTGAATTCCCTATATATTTTGGATATGTGGCTTACAAACATTTTCATATATGATTTATAAATATTTTCTCCCAGTATATAGGTTGCTTTTCCATTTTGTTGATTATTTTTTGCTGTGCAAAACGTTTCTCTTTTTTTAGATATTTATTTATTTATTTATTTATTTATTTATTTATTTATTTATTTATTTATTTATTTGACAGGAGAGAGAGAGAGAGAGAGAGATCACAAGTAGGCAGAGAAGCAGGCAGAGAGAGTGGGGAAACAGGTTCCCTGCTGAGCAGAGAGGCGGATGCAGCCTCGATCCCAGGACCCCAGGATCATAACCTGAGCTGAAGGCAGAGGCTTTAACCCACTGAGCCACCCAGCCGCCCACAAAACCTTTTTAATTTTGTGGTAGTCCCACTTATATTTTATTGCTTGTCCTTAAGTTGTCATATCCCAAAAAACCATTTTTCATTCTGCTGATATGGTATATTATTTTTTTATTTGCACAGGTTGAACCATTTTTTACATCCCGGGGATGAATCCTATTTGTTCATGATATGGGATCCCTTTAATGTTCTATTGAAGCAGTTTGCTCTTTTTTTTTTTTTTTTTTTTTTTTTTTTTTTTTTTTTTTTTTTTTTTTTTTTTTTTTTTTTTTTTTTTTTTTTTTTTGAGAATATTTCCACCTATGTCCATCAGAGATATTGGCCTGTAATTTAATTATCTTGTCATATTATATCCTTGTCCGGTCTTGGTATCAAGGTAATGTTGACATTGCAAAATGAGTTTGAGAGTGTTGACTTCTCTTCTGGTTTTTTTGCAATAGATTGAGAAGGATTAGTATTAGTTCTTTAAATGTTTGGTAGAATTTTTCAGCGAAATCATTTGGTTTGGGCTTTACGTATTGGAAAGTTTTAGATTACTAATTCAGTCTCTTGGCTAGTTATGGGTCTGTTCAGATGTTCTACTTCTTCCTGATTCAGTCTTGGTGGGTTCTATGTTTCTAAAAATGTTCTATTTTTTTCTAGGTTATCTTTTGTTACTGTATGACGACTATTCATTATACTCTCAGGATACATGGTATTCTCTTGGCATCAGTTGTAATAGCTCCTTTTTCATTTCTGATTTTATTTATTGGAGTAATCTTTCTTTTTCTTTTTCTTTTTCTTTAAAATATTTTATTTATTTATTTGAAAGAGAGAGAGATCACAAGTAAGCAGAGAGGCAGGCAGAAAGAGAGGAGGAAGCAGGCTCCCTGCTGAGCAGAGAGCCTGATGCAGGCCTCGATCCCAGGACCCTGAGATCATGACCTAAGCCAAAGGCAGAGGCTTTAACCCTCTGAGCCACCCAGACCCGCTCTTTCTTTTTCTTAATCTAGCTAAAGGTGTGTCACTTTTGTTTACCTTTTAGAAAAAAACAGCCCATGGTTTCACTGATCTTTTTTATTTTTATTTTTATTTATTTATTTGACAAAGAGCAAGACAGCAAGGGGAACAGCAGAGAGAGAAGAGGGAGAGGAAGAGGCAGCCTCCCTACTGAGCAGGACCCTGAAATCATGACCTGAGCCAAAAGCAGATGCTTAACCAAATGAGCCACCCAGGCATCACTATTTTTTTTTCCTGCTTTTCTAGTCTCTATTTCATTTTATTTCTTTTTTTTTTTAAGATTTTATTTATTTTACAGAGAGAAACACAGCCAGAGAGGGAACACAAGTAGGAGGAGTGATAGAGGGAGAAGCAGGCTTCCCGCTGAGCAGGGAGCCCGATGCGGGGCTCGATCCTGGGACTCCGGGATCATGACCTGAGCCGAAGGCAGTTGCTTGACCAACTGAGCCACCCAGGTGCCCCTATTTCATTTTATTTCTGCACTCACATTTTATTTTATTTTATTTTATTTATTTTTTTTATAAAGATTTTATTTATTTGACAGAGAGAAACACAGCCAGAGAGGGAACACAAGCAGGGGGAGTGAGAGAGGGAGAAGCAGGCTTCCTGCCGAGCAGGGAGCCCGATGTGGGACTCGATCCTGGGTCTCCGGGATCATGACCTGAGCCGAAGGCAGTCGCCCAACCAACTGAGCCACCCAGGTGCCCTGCAATCACATTTTAAAATATCTTTCTTCTGCTAACTTTGGCCTAGTTCTTTTTCTAGTATCTTGATGTGTAAAGTTAGGTTGTTTATTTGACATCTTTTTCTTTTCTTAATATCCGCATTTATGGCTAAAAACCTCCCTCTTAGAACTCTTTTGCAACATCCCATATGTTCTGTGTGTTGTTTTCACATTTTTGTTTTTTCAAGTGATTTTTTAAAAAGATTTTATTTATTTATTTGACAGAGAGAGATCACAAGTAGGCAGAGAGAGAGGAGGAAGCAGGCTCCCCGCCAAGCAGAGAGCCCGATGTGGGCCTCGATCCCAGGACCCTGAGATCATGACCTGAGATGAAGGCAGAGGCTTTAACCCACTGAGCCACCCAGGCGCCCTTTTCAAGTGATTTTTAAATTTTCTTTTCATTGTCTTCCTTGATCCATTAATTATTCAGGAGTGTGTTGCTTAAAGTCCACACATTTGTGAGGTTTCTAGTTTTCCTCTGGTACTGATTTCTAGTTTCATACCATTGTGGTCAGAAAAGACATTTTCTATGATTTCAATCTTCTTAAATTTGTTGATTGTTTTGTGCTCTTGTGTAGGATCTATCCTGGAGCATGTTTCATATGTACTTGAGAAGAATATATATTTTGCTACTGTAGGATTGTATGTTCTGTATATGTCTATTGGGTCCACTTTCTCTAAAGTATGGTTCAAGTCCAACATTTCTCAGTTGATTCCTCTCTGGATGATCTATCCATTGTTAAAAATGAAATATTGAAGTTCCTTACTGTTATTTTACTCTAATCTATTTCTCCCATCAGAGGTTAGTATTTGCTCCATATATTTAGGAGTTCTTATGTTGCATATATATATATATGTTAACATATATACATTATATATATGTAATATATATATATATATATATCCTTATGATTTTGTATCTTCTAGATGGATTTATTCCCTTACCATGATATAATAATGTCTTTGTCTTCTGCTACTATTTTTTTGGCTTAGAGTCTATTTTGTCTGACTTAAGTATAGCTACCTTACTCTCTTGTCATTTTTACTTGCATGGGATATCTTTTTCCATCCCTTCATTCTGAGCCTATGTGTATCATTAAGTGGAAGTAAGTCTCTCTTAGGCAACATATAGTTGGGTCTTATTTTTCACCCATCCAGCCACTATATATGTTTTGATCGGAGAATTTACTCGGACATGTAAGGTAATTATTGCCAGGAAAGGACTCAGTAGTGCAATCTTATTATTTTCTGTTGTTCCTTTCCTTCAATGCTTTGCTTCTTTTCTCCTTATATTTGGAATCTACTATAGCTTTTGCTTTGTGGTTACCATGAGGTTTACAATAAAATGTATTTCTAACAATTTATTTTACACTGATGATAATTTAACTTTGCATACAAGACTTCTACTCTTTTACTTTCCATCTCTATGATTCTGACTCACAATTCACCTCTTTTTACACTGTATAACAATATAACATTATATGCAATGTTACATTGTATAACATTAAGACAATAAGTGTGGAGATTCCTTAAAAAATTAAAGATAGAGCTACCCTCTGACCCTGCAATTGCACTACTGGGCATTTACCCCAAAGATACAGATGTAGTGAAAAGAAGGGCCATATGCACCCCAATGTTCATTGCAGCAATGGCCACAATCGCCAAACTGTGGAAAGAGCCAAGGTGCCCATCAACAGATGAATGGATAAAGAAGATGTGGTACATATATACAATGGAATACTACGCCTCCGTCAGAAAGGATGAATACCCAACTTTTGTAGCAACATGGACTGGACTGGAAG
>PITA01028497.1:0-19304 GCA_004023965.1 Spilogale gracilis
TTTTTTTTTAAGATTTTATTTATTTGACAGAGAGAAACACAGCCAGAGAGGGAACACAAGCAGGGGGAGTGAGAGAGGGAGAAGCAGGCTTCCCGCCGAGCAGGGAGCCCGATGTGGGACTCGATCCCGGGTCTCCAGGATCATGACCTGAGCCGAAGGCAGTGGCTTAACCAACTGAGCCACCCAGGCGTCCCTTCATTGGTGAATTTAAAGCATAGGAAGAGAAGAGGAAAGTGACCCAAATGGCCAGTTATCAAAATTAACCAAGATCTTTGAAACAACAGAGCCTCAGTGGGCAGAGGTGGCCTGGCTCTTTCTCTAATCATGTGGTGGGCAGTATGTCTCTTCAAGATACCCATCTTTGAAACCGATACCTCATTTGAAATGGATGCTTAAGCAATAAAAGCTTAAGTTGGGCACTCACATTACAAACAAAACAAAACAAAACAAAAAAAACCAACAAGGAACCCCAAAACAATTAGGGCTTAAACTACAGGGACGTGTATCCAGAATAGATAAATAACTTAAATTCCAACAATAAAAGATAAGTAACCTAATTAAAAATGGAGAAAGGATTTGAATGGACTTTTCTTCAGCAGAAAAAAATACAATGGCCAGTAAGCACTTGACCTTCAGCGTCATTCTTCATTAAGGGAATGGAAATCAGAACCACAATGAGATCCCCTCACACCCACTGGCACGGAATGAAGACAGACAATAACAAGTACTGATGCAGATACAGAGAAACTGGACCTCCTGCCCATCGCTGGTGGGGATGGAAGCCACTCGCGGAAACAGTTTGTTGCAATTCTTCCAAAAGTGAAACATAGCATGGCTTCAGCACAGAAATCCCACTCCTCGATTTTGTAGCCAAAAGATCTAGAAACAGGTACTCACACAAATACTTGGTTGTGAATGTTCAGAGTAGCAGTTCTCATGACAGCCAAAAAGAGAAAAATATCTATTAAGAGGTGAGAGGAGGGGCTCCTGGGTGGCTCAGTTGGTCAGGTGTCCAACTCTTGATTTTGGCTCGGGTCATGATGTCAGGGTCATAAGCTCCAGCCCCAGGTGGGGCCCCATGCTCGGCAGGGAGTCTGCTTGAGGTTCTCCCCCTCCCCTGCTTGCACACACACACACCCTCTCTCTCAAATAAATAGATAAATTTTCATAAAAGAGATGATTGGATAAACAAAATGTAATCTATCCATACAAGTGGAATATTATTCATCCATAAAGAAAAAATTAAGCTCTGACACATATTATAATGGACATGAACTTTGAAAATACATATTCTAAGTGAAAGGAGCCGCGCACGAAAGGTCACATATTGTATGATTCTATTTTTTAAAATATTCAGAATAGATGAATCCATAAACACAGAAAGCAGATGGTGGTTGCCAGGAGCTGGTGGGTGGGGAGGGGAAGCCTGGGGAGTAGCTGCCTAATAGGTAAGGCGGTTATGGAGTAATGATGATGTTTTGGATGCAGACAGAGGAGGTGTTAGCACAACATTATTACTAAATTATTACTAAATACCTCTGAGTTGTTCACTTGAAAATGGTTAACTTCATCTCAATAAGAAAAATTAGGAGAGTAATTATCCTCGGGGGACATAGTGATGGGAAGGGACTTCTGGGTTGCTGGTGATGTTGTTTCTTAATTAGGGTGTGCAATATGCAAATATACTGAATGTGTGAAAATTTGTTGAGCTGTACATTTATGATCTGACACTTTGCTGGGTGGATATTATACATCAATAAAAAGCTAAACTGGAAAAAAAAGTACGCTCAACACAGTGCCTGGAGCATAAGAGGGGTTCAGCACGCATTATCTGCACTCATCCCTACGTCCTCCCTCAGCAGCCCCCTCCTGCCTGGCCCACCTCCCTCTCTTAGTGCTCTCAGCAGCACGGTCTGGAGAGGGGAGAGGGCACGGATCCGTCTTCTCAGCTATAGCTGATTTGATCTTAAGAGAGTACTGCTGCTCACAGCAGAGGCCGTAGAAATCATTGTGAAGTTCTCCAAGTCTCCCCATTGTCAGATCTTAGTGCAGAATGTTAAGAGGTAATATACCGAGGGAATACTTTCTGAGAAAACAGACGGCAAGAGAAAAGGGCAGGAATGCTTCATATTTGGAAGGCTCCTTCTGCCCTTGGTGACTAAACAGCAAGCTAACTGGTCTAAGATGTCTTCTAAAATGATTTTCGCAGAGGTTCTAAGAGAATCTTCTCCCGGGCTAGGTTGCTTGTGAGCATGAGCTCACGCACAGGAGGCCCTCCCGTCACCGCCGTGTGTGAGGAATCCACGGAGGACATTCTGTATGGATTTGCACGGAGCTCCGGGCATCGAGGCCTGGGAGAAGGATCTCTGGGTAGCACAGGCTCCCATATCTCGGCACACGAGGCGTATGTAGAGGACACACCATGCCGCCATGGTCCTGCCACTGAGGTCACTTCTGGGCCCTCACATAGGCCCACATCTTCCCTGCCCTGAGGCCTTTTCTCATACTGTTTCTATATCCTGTGGACCCAAGGTCTGGGCGTGTTGGCTCCTTCTCATGCTTCGGAGAGGGGCTGGAGCACCGGCTTACAGAGAGGCGGTCTTAGGGGCCCAGGATTTGCGTTAAAATCAGGTGTGGTAACACACACACAAGGAAACGACCGAAGAAAAAAGAAGGATTTTACACATTCAGTACCTGAATCCAATTGTATTGGTTTAGGAGATCTCTGAAATGTTCAGGTCTCATCTCTTAATGTCCTAATTTTGCACAGGGTATGTGTGCGTATGTAACTTTTATTTTAATGGGAGCACCTTCTTCCCCTGTTGTCCTGCCCCACATGCGGACAGATCTCCCAAATGTTCTGACAAATGTTGTGTTCGCCCTCATGACTTCAGTGGCGAAGCGCTGCCTGGAGGGGACAGTATGGGACGAAGTAGGTCAGAGCACCTGTCGCTCGTGTCCTATTTTCCTGCAGCTCCTTCCCCCCACCCCTCCACTGGCATTTTTTGCTTTGAAAATGGCAAGACGGTGGGAAGGTTGTGCTTTGACTGGAGGGATGTGTTGTCTCAGGCTGAATACTCTCTAGAGCAGGCGTCTAATGGGAAGGAATGCCTGTGCTAATTCTTGTAGAATTAACTCCCTGACCACGTAATTCTCTAAACCGGCCTAATATGCACCTGGCGCTTCCCCAAACATGGATGAAGTCCCCGTGGCTGTTGCGTCAAATCAGAGGCTTCAGATTCGGCTGTGGAGCCTCCTGGGCCTGGAGGAAGCCAAGGGCTGAAGACAGGGAGGCCGCCAGGCCCTCAGTGTGGAGGAAGGGCAGAGAAGAGGAGGGGAAGGACAGTGGAGTTTGGGGGCCCCTCCCCAGCCTGGTGCCATCACTGTTTTCCTTAGACATGTGGCAGGTGAGAAGAGACACTGTCTGTATTCCTTGTTTCCTGGGGACCGTTACCTTCTGTGGGCTGGGTGCAGAACATGCTGACCTGGCACATTTACCCTCCTGTTCGCCCTCCGTGTTGAGCAGCACATGCCTCTTCTCTCTGGTTTGCAAGGACCGTCTCCGGGCCCGTTTCTGGGCTGCTTTCTATGTTGTCACCAGTGTCTGCGGCTTGTCCAGAGCTCGGGTCTCGTGTCGAGTTTCACGCCCGCGAGAACATCTCTTGTCACCAGGGATGATAACCTTGCTTCCCTCGAGTGTCTTTCACTGAACGGGCTGAGAGCGCTGGCTGGGCTCCCCCGGCTCCGATGACACCCTTGCTGGCTGGGGGAAGGGGGGGGAGCAGCTCCAGGGCCCAGAGGAGCAGGAAGGACGGAGTCTCTCCAGGCCTCTGTGACCTCATCTAAAAAGTGAGGGGATGATGGGAAGGGGAGACACTACAAATTTATAGAGGTCACCTGAGTACAGAGAGTGGGTGCAGAACTCTTACTGTCCCTCTGTCTGCTTCTCTTCTCCGAGAGCCGTTAGAACCTCCATGTGTTCATGACTTTCTCCAGTGGTTTATGAGAAACATCAAGCATACAGAATGTTACAGGAACCGTGCATGAACACCCATATGCCGTGCCTCGGAGCCCCCACTAACACCCGACTACACTCCTTTCTCACCTACCTGTGCTCCTACTCCGCTCCCTCCCCACCCTTCAATCTGTCTGATTTTTTGATGCATTACAAAGGAAGTTGCAGATATATATCAGATGTTCTCGTAACTACTTGTTTAATCCGTTCATCCTTTTTTTTGGGTTTGTTTTTGTTTTTAGAGAGGGAGAGAGGAAGGAAGGGGCAGAGGGAGAGAGAGAATCTGAAGCAGACTCCACACCCAGCATGGAGCCCAAAGCAAGACTGGATGTCATGACCCTGAGATCATGACCTGAGTCGGAAGTGAGGTCAGATGCTTCCCCGACCGAGCCACCCAGGTGCCCTGCCCCCTTTTTTTTTAATTAATTTTTTTTAAGGAAGTGTTTAAATGAACCGATCCTTAAGGTTATCTCTGACTTTAAAGATTACAGTATGGTACTTCTTCCAAAATATTTGTCTAACAGAAAGACTCAGGCCCAATGTGGAGGAGTGTATTTTACCTTAATTTCTTTGATACAAGTAACTTTTAAAAAATTATTTATTTATTTGACACAGAGAAAGAGAGCACAAGCAGGGGAGAGGTAGAGGGGGAGGAAGAAGCAGCCTCCCTACTGAGCAGGAAGCCCAATGTGGGACTCGAGCCCAGGACTCCAGGATCATGTCTGGGGCCAAAGGCAGGTGCCTAACCCAATGAGCCACCCAGGCACTCTATGTAACGTGTATTTTGTTGAAAAATGAGAAAATGGAGGTTAAAAAGAAAAAAAAGTTAAAATCACAGGAAGATCCAATTTTCCTGTGTTTAGATCTAGAGTTTTACCCAGTGTAGATACACAAATAAACAAATGGTATCACCCTTCTGTAGCCTTATGGACGAGAGGCGCTGAGACTGTGGATAGATATCCACCTGCAACACTGTGTGTGTCTCTCTTTCACGGCAACCTATCAGATCATGCACTCTTATCCCTGCGTGTTTGTGATGAGGCAACGAAGGCCCAGAGAGACTGAGAAACTTGTCAACGTCACACAGCAAGCGAGTCACAGAACTGGGATCTCAAATCAAGTCTGACTTCATACAAAGTGCATATACTTTACCTATTATATTTCTTTCCAACCAAAAGGGAATTATCATTCCTGTACTAAGAAATAGATGCATGATTTTGGATTATGAAGATTGTTCCCAGCTGTAAAATTAGTGTTTATAGGTATTTAGCTACATCAAGAAAAAGCGATATGGTAGAGAGATTGGGTAGTGAGTGCAAAGTAGCTCAGCTAGCTTCCGCAAAGGTCGGGAGGGGAGCTGATTATCAGGATGTGGGAGGTGTGGCCAGGTCTCAGGGAGGGAATGCACAGGAGGGTTGGAAAGGCCTTGGACACCTCTGTCTGTTGGTTGTCAGACTCCTCCTCTTTGATTGTCTGCTTTGTTCTTCCCTTCCTGCTGGTCTGGCCCACCATACGCAATGGTAGTCTTGCAGCTCCTAATTCACACTGACAGGTCGAGTCACAGGCAAAAGCTCAGATTCTGTCTGAGTTCTATCTGAGGCTTCCAAGAACAGGAAAAATCAGGTCGACCTCGCTTGAGTCCAGTTTCCATCCTTGGCATTATCGTGGCCAATGGGTTATTCTTTGCGGCCAACAGAGACATGGGAAAGGCAACATTCCCCAGAGAAGAGCGTCACTGGCTCACGGGCAGGCAGGCCACCCAGCAGGTGCCCCTTAGCAGAGTGGGCGGGACTCACGGGCAGGCGGGCCACCCAGCAGGTGCCCCTTAGCAGAGTGGGCGGGACTCACGGGCAGGCGGGCCACCCAGCAGGTGCCCCTTAGCAGAGTGGGCGGGACTCACGGGCAGGCGGGCCACCCAGCAGGTGCCCCTTAGCAGAGCGGGCGGGACAGAAAGACCAGCAATCCAAACGCCACTTGACTCCACATCCTATTGCCCGATCTGCTGCTGGAGACCTCTTCACCGGAGGGGGGGTGGGGTGGGACACACAGAGTCTTTAGGGAAGGCACAGACATTCAACAAGCATGGCCCTCCGTGTGCTCCTGGGGCATCGGTATGTGTCACGACAGGAAGGACTTGAGGGCTCGGGTTGGTTCCTGTGTTCATTTGCTAGTGCCACCGTGACACAGTTTGGCAGATGGGTGGCTTACAGGGTAGAAATTTGTTGTCTCACAGTTCAGGAACCCAGAAGTCCAAGATCAAGGGGTCTTGGAGGGTGAGTTCCTTTGAGCGCTGGGAGGGAAGGGTCTGTCCCAGACCTCTCCCCCAGGCTTGTAGGCGGCCTTGTTCATCTTCATATGGCATTTCTCCCCTCCCCCCACCCTGTGTATGTTTGTTTCCAAATTCCTCTTTATTTTTTTTCCAAATTCCTCTTTTTATAAGGACACAAGTCATATTGAATTAGTAACTCTAATCCACTCTTCTGAACTCATTTAGTCTGATTACCTCTGTGAAGACCCTATCTCCAATTAAGGTTATATTGTGAGGTACTATGAGATTAGAACTTCAATATATGAATTTCGGTGGTGGTGGGGGGTTGCACAATTCAGCCCATGCAGTTCCTCTCTGAGTCTGTGTCCCAGCTGAATGGAGGCAGGAGGGTCCCTTCACAGAGCACTTAGAAACCGTTCTTTAATGTCCCATGGTGAAACCCAGAGCCAGCACTGGCTTGTTTTAGAAGGAACGAGATAAATGTTCAATAACTGTTCAATGAATGAATGAAAAGGACAATGGACTTCTCAGAAGCTACAGGATAAAAAGGACAGGAGACACAGCCGCTATTGAGTCTGGCTGTAACACAAAGAAATGGAAGGATGACCCATGTTCATGGATTAGAAGAGCAAATATTGTTAAAATATCTATACTATCTGGAACAGTCTGCACATGTAATGCAATCTGATCAAAATGCCAACAGTATTTTTCACAGAACTAGAACAAACAACCCTAAATTTGTATGGAAACACAAAAGACCCCAATAGTCAAAGCAATCTTGAAAAACTTTCCTGAAAAAGAAAAACAAAGCTGGAGACATCACAATTCCAGACTTCGAGTTATATTACGAAGCTGTAGTGATCGAAACAGTATGGTACTGGCACAAAAACAAACACATCGATCAATAAAACAGAATAGAAAACCCAGAAATAAATCCACAACTATATGTTTGACTAATCTTTGATAAAGCAGAAAAGAATATCCAGTGGGAAAAGGACAGTCTGTTCAACAAACAGTGTTGGGAAAACTGAACAACTACATAAAAAAGAAGGAAACTGGGCCACTTCCTTACATCATGCACAAAAATAAATTCAAAATGGATTAAAGACCTAAATGTGAGACCTAAGGCCATAAAAATGTTAGCAGAGAACACAAGCCGTAATTTCTTTGACATTAGTCAAAGGAACTTTTTTCTAGATGTGTCTCTTGAGGCAAGGGAAACAAAAGCAAAACTAAACTATTGAGACTCCTTCAAAATAAAAAGCTTCTGAACAGCAAAGGATATAATCAACAAAACTAAAAGGCAACCTACTGAATGGGAGAAAGTATTTGCAATTGACCTCTGATGAAGGGTAGTATCCAAAATATATAAAGACCTGAAAAACCCAACATCCAAAATAAATAGTTCAGTTTAAAAATGGGCAGATAAAAATGGGCAGAAGACATGAGCCGACATTTCTCCAAAGAAAACATCCAGATGGTCAGTGGACGTGAAGAGATGCTCAACATTACTCATCATCAAGGAAACGCAAACCAGAACTACAATGAGATATCACCTCACACCTGCTGGGATGGCTGAAGTCAAAACCACAAAAAAACTAAAAAACAAAAAGAGCAACCAAAGAATCCCACACAAGTGTTGACAAGCTTGGAGAAAAAGGAGCCCCCCTCACTGCTGGTAGGGATGCAGACTGACGCAGCCGCCGTGGAAGACGGTGTGGGGGTTCCTCAAAAAGTTGAAAGTAGAGCTACCCTCTGATCCAGAGTCACAGTGCTGGGTATTTACCCAAAGAACGCAAATTCAGAGGGATACACGCACGCCTGAGTTTACAGCAGCTTTACCTACAATAAACGAATTATGGAAGCAACAGTAGTGTCCAACCACTGAAGAATGGATAAAGAAGAAGCCAGTCAGAGAAAGACAAGCACCATGATTTACTCATATGTGGAATCCAAGAAACAAAACCAATGAGCAAAGGGGAAAAAGAGAGACAAACCCAGAGACAGACCCCTAACTACAGCGAACAAGCGATGGTCACCAGAGTGGGGGATGCGAGGAACACGCGCGGGGGGCAGGAGCGCACCTGTCAGGGCGGGCTCAGGCGCGGCATGCAAGGGTGAATCTCTATATTGTGCACATGAAATGGATCTTCTGCTGTATGCTGACTAACTCAGACTAAAATAAAAACTTACCAAAAAAAAAAAAATGGAAAGATATTACACAAAGAAAGTAAATTGGGTTTTGTTGGTAAAACAGCTCCAAGTCCCCAACCCAGAAAGTTCTCTCCTGTTGGAGTGGGGGGGAAAACAGACTCTCCTAAGTGCGTGCTTGGGTGTGTGCACACGCGTACACGAGCACGTGTGTGTTATGTGTGTGTATGTGCAGCTTTAGCCCCGAGTCCTTCCTGAGACTCCGGTGCCTTTATGATATTTACTTAAAACCCTTAACCTTGGATACTGTGTCTCTGGGATGGATTTCAGGGCCCCATTAGAAGCCGAAGGCAAGGATGTTCTGCTCTCTCCGCTCAGCCTCCCCAGAAGCAACCAGACTCAGGCTCTTCCCGATGAAGGAGTCACAGGGTAGGAAGGAAGTACCAAGAACAGTGATATTTCAAAATATTGTCCTGCTTCATTAAGATCAACAGATGTGATGAATCATGGGTCTCAGGATGTCAGGGAATAAGAAAAAGAGCTGGGAGAAACAGAAGTCAGCAGCTGGAGCACCACTTCCTCTCTTCAACGTGTCGTTGTGTCGAAGCCACCGTTCCTGGTGGCCCTATGGTCATCCTCATTCCAGTAGAGAAAAGGCGTGTCCTCTTAGGAGTGGCGCTGACTTTGATCCTACCTCCGAAGGGCCAGGAGCCAGACTGGAATGAGACAAACGGACCAGATACGAACCAGTGACTCATCCCGGCTGACCAGCGCGAGACCGCGAAGTCCCCGTCATCGGCTCGAGTGCGGATCATTTCCCCCCCGTCAGCACTCAGGGGAGGGGGGAACACTCTGGCGCCTTCATACAGAATAAAAATCACACATTCTGTCGAGTTCTGATCTCCAAAGACCGAAATCTGGAGCGTTTCCCAGCAGCCTGAAGTCCGCATACACAGCCTTGTGGCGGGCCTTCAGAGTTGATGTCTGAGGGTACACGTGGGGCTTATGGTTGTGGGAGGGGCTTTTGTGGAATTTAAATGGGAGATACTTGTTGGTTTTTTTATTGATTTAGAGAGTATTACTGAAGTCTGGCTCCCTTGCCCCTTTTTATAAATAAAGTTCTTTTCTCCTTTTGGGGGCACTTTTGGTCTCTATACCTTCTCTTGACAGATATAATACATGAAATTGATTTCTCAGTTTTAGAAAAGCCGTAAGACGTGTGGGTGGCTCAGTCGGCTGAGCTTCTGACTCTTGATTTCCGTTCACGTCAGATCTCAGGGTCAGGAGATCGAGCCCCGTGTTGGGCTCCCCACTGGGCATGGAGCCTGCTTAAGATTCTCTCTTCCTCTCCTCCCCCCACCCCATGCATGCTCTCTCCTTCTCTCTCTCTCTCTTAAAAAAGGAAATAGGGCACCTGGGGGGCTCAGTGGGTTGAAGCCTCTGCCTTCGGCTCAGGTCATGATCTCAGGGTCCTGGGATCGAGCCCTGCATCGGGCTCTCTGCTCAGCGGGGAGCCTGCTTCCTCCTCTCTCTCTGTCTGCCTCTCTGCCTACTTGTGATCCCTCTCTGTCAAGTAAATAAATACAATCTTAAAAAAAAAAAAAAAAGAAAGAAAGGGGAGAAAATCCAGGTACATATGGCATTCTGCAGAGTCCCACAGAACATCTAAGGGACCCCAGAGTCCTGGGGCCTTCTTTGCCATGGCTCCCTCCCTGGGCTTCTGTCTCCTTCCCCCGGCACTGGTGTCAGGGCCCTTGTCTGCCCAGGCCCAAGGGACAGAAATGACCTCATGAGAAGCATGGAAACATCACGGGTCTGTCTCATTCTGTCCGAGGGCTTGCCGTGCAGCCCACAGTGGGCACCTTAATCCCCTTAAAGAAGCATGTACCTCGGGGCTGTGGAGAGGCAGGAAGATGTGTGGACCCTGAAGGACTCTGGTGGCCTTCAAACTATTCATCATCTGAGGCCGTTTATAGGACAACTGGTCATTTGGACGAAGATACAGGCTGTGTGGCCTGGACCAGCCATGACGTATCTGAAACCACTTTGCACTGAAAACCCAGGAAGCCATCCCAGGAGGTGTCTTAGTTCTCATGGGAAGCCAGCACATCACTGCGTCTCCGGGTCAATGTCGAAGCCCTGGGTGCTCGGGGCCCTTCCTGCGCCCCCAGGGCCATCTGGCGGTTTTCATACTGTGCTCTTGTTACGCTGTAATCGAAGGTTTTCTCACTGGTGAGGGTTTGCTCGCCGAGCACACGGCACGTTCAGTCAGGGTGAGAACCTGTATGGAGCCTTCAGCTGGGCTGGGGGCGGGGGCAGAGGAGCTGCTCGGTGCGTGGGAAGGTGTGTGCATCTCCTGTGAAACACGCTGCTGCCCACGCAGGCGCCAGGTCAGTGCTGCGGGTGCTTTCCGCTACCTTTCTCTCCCCCCCTGTGCTGTCAAGCATGAGGTTGTGCAACCCCCACCTCCCCCAGCAGACTGGGACCAGGCCCATGACCCAGCTTTAGCCTAGTTGGAAGCAGCAGCTGGTCCTGGATGAGCCAGTGACCCAAACCATCCAGGAGGAGTCCCTGCCTAGGCTGGTCTATGACGATCAGAGAGGGAGGCTTGCTTCTGCTGGGCTGTCGTTGGGGGCTGGGAGGTGGGGGTTACAGGCAGTTGTGGCCCCTGGGGTGGGAGCTAGGAGAGGGACAGTCAGGTGGGGATGCTCAGATTGGATCTGGGGGTCTGGCAGGGCATCATGTGTTCTCATGACCTGAGTCAATTTCCTTCCTGTTCCTTCAGATTCCTTCCCACTGTTGTTTGTTTGCTATGAACCAGTTGGGTTGAGGTTTCCATCACTCTCACCTAAGACAGTCCGGGCTCCGGGCCCCCCGTCCCCCATCACTCCGGCCAGGACAGTCCGGGCTCCGGGGCCCCGTCCACCACCACTCCGGCCGGGACAGTCCGGGCTCCGGGCCCCCCGTCCCGAGGCAGCTCCCTGAGGTCAAGGGCGCAGAGTCAGCCATAGCAGTGCCCCAGGTCTGATCCTGGCTCCACTTCTCCACACGCACAACTAAATGCCACCTGCCCCGTGTCCTCAGCTGGAAGACGGGCCAGCGTTGCCCTAGAGTGGGAGTCAGGCCTGAGCTGAATGAGCAGACAGTCTGCAACACCTGCCCCTTACTGTGACCGGGTCCTTTCAAGGTCTCCCCTGTTGGATGCTCCAAGCACAGTTTTCATTGGAAGGCAATGTTTTCATCTTTGAAGCAGTTTGAAGTTTAATTGGGTAAATCTGAAGGCCTCTGCTCCCTTCCAGGGGAATTTATCTGCAGAGAAAGAGCACTGCCATTCCCATTCCTGCAGAGAGTTCTCTAAGAAAGGAAATCCCTCACGCCCAATTTTCCGCTAGGTCCCAAGGCAGAGTTTTTTTTTTTTTTTTTAAGATTTTATTTATTTATTTGACAGAGAGAGAGATCACAAGCAGGCAGAGAGGCAGGCAGAGAGAGAGGGGGAAGCAGGCTCCCTGCCGAGCAGAGAGCCCGATGTGGGCCTCGATCCCAGGACCCCGAGATCATGACCTGAGCCGAAGGCAGAGGCTTTCGCCCACTGAGCCACCGGCGCCCCAAGGCAGAGTTGTAGATCGGTGTGTCATAAATACCTATTACATCAGCGCAGTAGGAGGTCACATTCGTGTTCGAGGTGCAGAGGTTCTTTTCTGAGCTAGAGGACGTGTCCTGTAGCTTTGGTGACCGCCTCTTGCAGAATCACCGTATGCTTTCACCCGTGCTGACCCTCCGGGGAAGCTGCAGGGTCTTCTTCACTTACTGACACGTTGTCTTGTTCTAAGACGGCCTTGCAACCACTTACACAAGATTATAAAAGATAAAATGAAAACACACGAAGAAATTGGAGCATCGAGGGTTGGGAACCTAAAATAAAGCTAGGAGTGAGATCAGTTAGACAGGCAGGCCTCTACCTTATGAACCATAGGTTCAATTCTGAGCTCGTCAAAATCTTGTGTTAGGAGGGAGATAAAATTGATTGTATTAATCATGTTCTTTTTTTTTGGAGAGCCGAAATATGTTATATATTTATCTATTTATTTATTTAAATTTACTTTTGTTATTACGTGATGTTAGTCATCATACAATCACGTCTTTATTCTGATGCTTGGGGCCTTGGTGAGCCTGCGAAGGCCGCTGCCTATCCCAGCGCTGGCTATCCTGGAGACAGTCAACAGCCTGTCACATCCTCCGTGGGCGCTCGTCTTCTGGGCCACCGCCCCCCTACCCTCATCACCCAGACCCGGGTAGCGACAGCCATGGGGGTTCCCATAGCCCACAAATCCACTGAGGTTATTTAACGAGCCACTCCCAAACCTGCTTCCCCTGCGTCACCTTGCCTTTCCAACGGAAGGCACAATGGGGGCTGTTGGCGACGTCTTACCTCATCTGCCTCCCCCCACCCCGCCAGCCTCCTGCTGACCTGCTGTTTCCCGTGCCTCTCCTTTCTAGGGTCTCTATGGGTATAATGTCTTCCTTTAAGACCGATATTTCCGTGTCTGTGTATCTTGTGAGATCTGAATAACCACCCCCCGCATGCTACCGCAGGGATACACGGGACCCAGTGAGAAGAACAAGCCAACTGCTCAGAAGCACAGTAGCTCAGAAAAAAGAGGCCAAATGTCATTGTCACCAGTAGCCCCCAAAAAGGACGTTGCATCATGGACTAAGCAAGGTCCTCAAAGACAGATTCATACTTGGATAGGATGCTTTCGGCAGCAAGTAAGAGAAAACAGGCTGAAACAGTTCAGAGGAGAGGGTCGTTCCCTGGGATTTACCCCGCAGGGCGGCCTGGGTTCTCTGTGAGTCTTTGCATCATTTGTTTCACCCTTGTACACGTTCTGAGACCCAGAAGATCTGTTTATCTTAATGTGGTAGGAAAACATTTTGAAATATTAGCTGCTCATTTTAATTCTTGGTATTCCTTTCTATCCCACGGCCCTTCTTTCCGACATTAGAGGCCAAGTTCAGAGACCAAAAACAATCACATTGTTAACCTTGGCACTAAAGAAAACAGGCTTCTGTGGACTACAGCTGAGTAACGTCTTAGAAACAGGATTTCAATGGGCAAGAGCCTTGCTTTGTGTGTGTATGTGTGGGGGGCGTCAAAGAGGCAAGTGTTGGAAGTTTACCTGTAAGTGACAGGAAGCCCTTGGAAGTGACATGTGGAAGCCTATTTTCTTCACTGCAGAATGAGGGGAGGAAGGCTCTTTCTGAGATGAAAGGAAGAGAGTTTTTCCAAATTTGGGAGGGGGGGGTAGCAGGGATGCTGCAAGTTGGTGAGAAGGAACTCTGTGTCGGGCACACCGAGGCCAAATGAGCCATGATAATGACCCCTCGATAAGTCGACAAGGACCCCTGAGCCCTGGGACCTGTGCACAGATATGTTCAGCATGAAGTGGAGCTTGGAGAAGCATCTAGGTGGAGTCTTTGGGGGGAAAAGGCTATGGTGCTCAGGCTGGACCAGGGAAAGGGCCTGAGACCCCAGGAGTCCCCAGAAGTGCCAAGGGGGCTGGGGAACCTGCAGGAGGCCCGTAGTTTTGCTTGCAGAGCTGCAGAAGAGGCAGAGTCGTGGGAATGGGGACCTGAGGCCAACACCTCCTCCTCAGCCCCTACCTGAGTGCCCCAGAGCCGTGCGCATCCCCAGGGGAAAGGAAGGCAGAAACATCTGAATTTTAATCCTAAAACGACTTCATAGTCATTAACGGAACTTAATTGGAAATAACAAGATTATTTTTGCTTTTGGGAGAAAACGGAGGCTCAAGAAAAAGTATAAAGTGAATACAGAAAACACTGTTTCCTTTCTGCAGAGTTGAGCCCCCAAGTTCTAGGGCAACTCCGTGTAGGGTTTAGCATCTCAACAGTTGTCACAACTCCAGTGAGTCCCAAGTTATGATTATTAACTGTATGCAAGACTCAAACATGAGTCTCAAATTTTCTCTTTTGTCCTTGTAGGGAAATGGTTTGTTTGTCTGTATTTCCTTAATTTTGTTATTTTTCAGTAGTGAGCATTATTGCTATAGCATTTGTTCATTCAGTGAGCCGCACTGAGGACTTCTAGGCATCAAGGTCATGGTGCATGTAACAAGATTAGGGCCCGTTGTTGGTTAGAGACACAAAATCGTGACATAAACAAGATAAAAATGTATTTGTCTTCCCTCTAAAAGGCTGGGGATAGGTCATCCAGACTGGTACTGCGTCCTCAGACACCCAGGACCGTCCGCCTTGCTGTACTTGTTCCCAGTTCACGGCAGCACTTCGCGGCCCAACGGGGCTGCACAGGTCTGGTCATCGCACACACAGTCTGGCCAGCAGGAAGGAGGAACGCAAAGGACAGGAAGACAAATAGCTGTCTTTTAAGGAAAGCTCCCAGAAGCGGTCATGTGATACTGCTCTTTATGCCTCATTGGTTAAAACTTGGCTAAAATACATTGCTTCAAGGGTAACTCGGAAAAGTCATTTTTATTCTGAGCACTGATGTGCTCAACTAAAATGTGGGATTCTGTAAAGATATAAGAAAGGGGAATGGTGTGGGGAATCACGAACCACTTCTGGCACAGGATGCTAGGAATTCTTAAGATTTCTTTATCCCTGTCCGTCCAATTCAGCGAACAGTAATTGGGCAACTATGACACACCAGGTATGCTCAAAATGGGTGCTCGAGACGCCCTCCTTGACAGGCCTCTGCCCCGTCGTGCTACTCTTCCTCTGAGGAGGCAACCACTCCCTCTTCTCCTCCTCATCTGGCTTGGCTTTGCAGAAACATAGTTTTTAAAAATACATTTTCTGCTGGCGATATTTCCCAATGCTGAACCCCAAGGTAAGTAATTCTGTCATACTGAGCTGATGCTTTGATTTTTTATGAAGGCTCACCTAGCCCACAGTTACCTCTAGGCCTTGAGGGTGAATTGCCAATCAACGTTAAATCCCTCAGACCCAGAATCATAGAATCTCGAAGCCGGGATGGTCTCAGGGAACACTGAGCCCAAAGCCCTCATTCGGCACGAAAGAACGGTCAACCCCGAGGTGTGCAGAAGCTCGCTGGTGCTCTGTGGTGCCCGGGGCTCGAGACCCCCTCCAGCCTCGTGGCAGAGAGGCCGGCACGAGGCGCCATTCCAGGCCCCCGCCACATGTCACCAGGTGGTGCCCAGGCAGGCGGGAACCGATGCTTCATCCTGTTCCTTAATCCCCAGGTGGCCCGTCCCAGTTCTGCAGACGTACGTGCATTTCTGAGCCCTGCCTGAGGCAAACCTCAGGCTGCCTACCTTTCTTTTCCCCCATCCCTGGGTGCAGCGGAAGGGTGCCCTGCACTCTGCCCAGTCCAGCCCCTCCCAAGGCTGCTTGTTGCCCCAGAAGTAAGCACTCCCCAGCCGCAGATGATGGAGTGAGTGTATAAAGGTGTAAGATTCATCCCTCTACTGATGCCCTCCTAACTTGTACGCCAGTGACCTTCCTGAGTGGGAGGGAAGGCTGGAGCTAGACCCCTGGACTGGGGATTAGCCTAGCCTGGACACACCTGGGGAGGTGGTCTCGGGGCGCTCCGGCCTCTCCCCTGCACCCCGACTATGGTCACACTACCTCCCACCTGCATCTCCCAGCAGGGAAGGGACTGTGGAGGGCTGAGAGGGTGGGGAGCTCCCTGGTGGCATCTGAAGGGACAGGCATCCAGCTGATGGCACCACCCGGACAAAGCTGCTGTCCCCCAGCTTCCTTTGCCGGCGCGCCTGGCTCTTGTTCCCTCTCTGGCCCCTTCCCTGCAGGACCGGGGACAAGGAGCATCCCTGCTCCCTGTCTCGGGTCCCAGAGGTGGTGTCTTGTGGGGCCCAGGCCAGGAAGCCATGGAAGGAGGGCACCCTCGCTTCCCCCTGCCCAGTACCCTCAGCAGCCGACCGGCTTCCGGCCTGAATTCTCGGGACGCTGGAGCGGGTGGCCAGGGTCGTCCCCTCTGCCCGCGAGTCAAGTACAAGTACAGATAGAGTAGCAGGAGATGTGGGGAAATGAAGAATAAGGGCGCAGGCCCACCGATCCTGCGGAAACGGATCCCAGGGGCTCCCGGATCCGGAGGTAGCTGACTCAGGGTCCTGATTCAGCAGGTGCTGGACCCCTGGCTGGGGCGGGTCAGGCCGGCAGCACCCGGGTGTCAAGCATGCTTCCGTGCGCGCCGGCGGGCGGGGCGTGAGTGCGGTGACACGTTGGAGGAGGGTTGTGTTTTCTGAGCCACAAAGAAGCAGCAAAATCTGCTGTGATAAAGACCCCTTTTCTCGTGGGTCTTTGCTCCTGCCTCTGGCTCTGGGGCAGGTCAGAATTCCTTACAGAAAATCTGGTGAGGAGGGAAAAGCACGTTTTCCAGGATGCTTCCCGGAAGGTCTGATGTCATCGCGTCTGCTGGGGGGTTACTAGGGAGGGGGTTACTAGGGTGTTAGGTCCAGACCGGCGGTGGGTGGCCGGGTTCCGGCGCCCCGAGTGGAGGGCTTCCCGGCCCCTCCGCGCAGCTACTGCCGGTGAACCCATCTGCCCAGCCCCGCGCTCAGGGGCTCCTGCAGGGCGCGCCGAGGGGTTCCTGCAGAGAAGAGCTCGCCGAGGGGCTCCCGCAGAGAAGAGCGCGCCGAGGGGCTCCTGCAGAGAAGAGCAAGCCGAGGGGCTCCTGCAGAGCGCGCCGTGGCATTTTATAAGCAGGAAGCACAGGGGCAGCTGCACGGCTCGGTGAGCCCCCAGTTCTGCTCTCCGCTCAGCGGGGAGCCTGCTGCCCCCTCTCCCTCTCCCTCAGTGCTCTCACTCTCTTGCTCTCTCTCAAATAAATAATTTTTTAAAAAAAATCTAAAAAAAAAAAAAGGGCAAACAGGCCACAAATTCGTGGTCCCCTAAAGTCTTGTCTCCACACCTCTCCCCACCCCTGCTCGCCTGCCTGCCAGGGAGGGGCGCGGCCTTCGGGGCTCAGCCCTGCGGGAGGGCTGCCTTCCTTTCTTTCTCCACTCGCCCACAGGTATTTTTAGGGCACAGATGAAAGAGGAATGAAGTGTGGTTCCAGGTCCCCCTTCCCAACACATAGGTCCTGATCTGGGGCATTTAGGATGTGGTGTGGGTGAGCGGCTCCAGGTCGCCGGCACATAGAGCCCCGGGAAATCCCGGAGCCCGGGGTCTGATCGGGCACCTGTCAGAGGGACCCCTGAGGCCCAGACGCAGTCCCCAGGGGATCCCCTTGGACCCTGTATTCATATTTTCTCATCTGCTTCCTATCCCTGTCAGAAAACCTCAGTGTTTCGGTTCAGGGGAGGGCCGTGGAGAGACGGGGTCAGACTTGGCTAGGGGATCTTCGTCCAAGTCTGAGAAATAAGTGAAGGGTGTATTTCAGGTCCCCTTATCCCGCCTTCCAGCGCCCCGCTGCCGCAGGTGGAGGAGATGTTATTTATCAGACATTCTGTCAGGGAAAGCACAGGGATTTATCTGGAAACACGTTTCCATAGGCTGCCCTGCCCGCAGAGTGAAATCCCAGAAGGTGATTGCCAAACTGTTATGAAACCAGAGGGCCTTGTTTTGTTTGGGGGAGGAAGGGAGCGATACAGGGAAAGGGCCGGTGAAAGGACGAGCCCCCTTTATGACCCCAAATCTCCAATAAAGTGCACTAAACTCAGCAAATGCTCAGCGTGAGTGGACTTTTGGTGGGAGTGGTTCAAGAGGCTCAATTTTCCGGGCGCCTGGGTGGCTCAGGGGGTTAGAACCTCTGCCTTCGGCTCAGGTCATGATCTCAGGGTCCTGGGATCGAGGTTCTCTGCTCAGCAGGGAGCCTGCTTCCTCCTCTCTCTCTGCCTGCCTCTCTGCCTACCTGTGATCTCTCTCTGTCAAATAAATAAAATATTAAAAAAAAAAAGGCTAAATTTTCCTGGGGAGGCGGAATCAGGGGGCCAGCATGAGAGGGACTGTTACCATGATGGGCCCCGGGATCGATGGTGGCTTTGGAGACGGGTCTCGGCCACACCAA
This sequence comes from Spilogale gracilis, assembly GCA_004023965.1. NCBI lineage: Eukaryota > Metazoa > Chordata > Mammalia > Carnivora > Mephitidae > Spilogale > Spilogale gracilis. The sequence continues at coordinate 18,460 of PITA01028497.1, forward strand.
TTTAGGATAAACAAGTGTATGCCATAGGGAGACTCCAGCAGACATCTGTGTTCTATCATAAATAAACAAGTGAGTTGCAACAAACAACAAAATCAGCCTCATTTTTCTCTTTAATGCTACTGAGCTTTCGGCCATTTCAGAGTCACGCTCAGGTGTTTGCCTGCGCCCCCGCTTCGGGAGAGCTCTGCACTGTCCCAGAGGCCGCGCTAGATCCTGCCGCACCTGACTCCCGTAACACCCCTGCCCCCTCGACGGCAGAAGGAGGATAGCCTCTCTCTCAACCGAAAATTCTACTCTAGAAATAAACTCACTTGTAACTCCAAGTACCTCCAAGTGTTCCCGGTATGACTCGTGCTTCCCCAAGAGGTTGGTAGGGCTCCTCTTCGCCTGTTCTTTCTTGTTTTTCCCTCTGCCACTGTTGGATCAGTGCTTCTCGAACTTCCTGGTGCCTGGCCTCCCCTGGGGATTCCGTGGGGAGGCAGATGCTAATTGGGTAGATCCGAGATGGTCAGAGAGTGTAGTTAATAGCGAGGTCCCTAAGAGTGTAGTTAATAGCTGCTTACATCAAGTGCCCTCCTTGATGCCCTCCTTGATGCCCCTCCCCCCCACCTGCCCTCCAGCAGCCAGCTTTGCTCCCTATTGTTACGAACCTTTCACGGTTTGCCTCCCCCTCTGTTTTTATCTTATTGTGTTTTTCCTTCACTTCCCCTACATTCATCTGTTTTGTTTCTTAAGTTCCACAAATGAGTGAAATCATATGGGATTTGTCTTTCTCTGACTGACTCATTCACATAACAAGATACCCTCTCATTTCACCCATGTTGTTACAAATGGCAAGATTTCAC